>JAPZDY010000020.1:1524450-1544508 GCA_029783645.1 Ctenochaetus hawaiiensis
ACAAAAATGGCAAAAACGGCTCATCACACATTAACGGAAATGACCCCTATAAGCACTTTGTAAGTATGGCTCTTTTTTTTTTAGCTTTTGCAGCTTTCCTGTCCTCCCTGAATCTTCTGTATCTGTAACTGTCCCTGCCACTGACCTTCAGTTTGCCCTCCTGTGAACTGTGAGTCATCTGTCACTTTGCCCAAAGCTACCTGTCTTCTTATCATTATATTAATCCTCCCCTTTTATGCCTGCAACCGTCCTGCTGAACCATTTAGTACCTCTGCCAACTTCCCTTTCCTTCTCTCTTCTCTCTGCGGATTACACTGTTGCCAATTCTCAGATAACTATTTAAATAAGATTCTCTGTGTAGCAGCTCTTCACCAGATCAGTTTAGCATAGCCTCACAAACCAAAGTCTGTAATGAGCTTTACAAAATAAGAGTCAACACAAAGGCAGGTGTACTCAAAAGAAGAAAAGAAACAGACATGAAAGGGATTTCATTGTACTGTTATAATCAAAATGTGACATTTGCAACTGATAGATGTTTTCAGGAGAACATTTTCACCAAAGAAGCAGTTCCTTTTACTTTAAATATGCTAAAGTCTTACTGTAAGCTGAACAATTTCACTGCATCTTGTTTGTCTGCTTGAAATGCAGCCGTAGCGGCTCTGTTTTTATGTATTCAGGAATAAGGTGTATTCCACTGCATGCTCCTTGTGAAAATTGTTCCAAATAAGAGACACTGCTGCAGACTATAATCAAGACATTTTGTGGATCAAACAATATTTTAAAAATCTTTAAAAAACACGCAGAGATCCTTCAAAAGTACCTTTTTACATGTACAGAATTCATTTTAGAGAATACCTTTGTAGACCAATACTGGACATCTGACTTCTCTCTCCAGAAAGACAGTATGGAGCGCCTGGTCCTCGCCCCCCTCTCCTCCCTGCAAGGCATGTTCACAGCCCCACAGAAGCTCATCCAGAAGCGTTATGACAAATTGCTGGATTACTGCAGCCGCCTGGAGCGCTCTTCTTCTTTTTCATCCTCATCCTCGTCATCCACCGCTGCTTCCTCTCCTTCGCCGGTGTCAGAAGACCCGTCTGGTCCGGCCAGGAGGGACTACGAAGCTCTCAATGCCTTGCTTGTGGAGGATTTGCAGAGGTTCAACATGACTGCCTATACCATCCTCACCAACTGTGTGGTGTGTCTTGTGGCCCTGCTCAAAGGGCTGATGGATAAAATATTACTTTATTCCCCGTCGATACAGCAGCTACCAGTGAGGATCCCTTATATAAATCATAAAAATACACATTTTTTTTGTTCATTTTAACATTAAAACTAAAATGGCTCATGTTTGCCCTTTCAGGCTCCTTTGTCAAACATTGCTGAGGTGCAGAACAGCATCATGGATGAGCTGAACAATTTAACTTTTGTCAAAGATAACGCACAGAAGTTAATGGAGCGAAAGGTCAGCTTCGAGAGGCAACGAGATAAGAAAACTACGGTAAGAAAGTGGAAATAATCTAGAGACTAAAATAAGGAGGCTGTGGTTCAGGGGGTAGAGCGGTCTTTTACTTATCAGGAGGTCAGTGGTTTGATCCCCAGCTCCTCCAGTCTGTATGTCAAAGTGTCTATGAGCAAGATAATGAAACCTAAATTGGCCTAAGTGTGTGATTGGTTGTCACTCCTGATGAACAGGTGTTCCTTGCGTGGTTGCCTCTGCTTTCCAGCGTATGACTGCGTGTGTGAAAGCTAAATTGTGTTTTAAAGGGCCTGATTGGTTGTTGCAGGTATAAAAAAGCTATATAAATGCAGTCCATTTACCAAATGCAAATTATATCCTGCAGTCAGTACTGTTTAGATATATGGTCATGTGTGTATGAGTCTCCAAACTTCTCACTGACTCCAGATCAGTGAACTTATAAAAACTCTTCGTATTCCTCTGAGTCTTTTCAAAATGTTTGAATCAATTTCAAGCAATAAATGAGCAGCTATGAATCTTTTCAAAAACAAGCACTGAGAAAAGGGGCATCTGGCAACCCAGAGTTCCACAAAGCGTTTATCCAGAGACCTTTTTTTTTTTACAATACCTGTTTGTAAGTACAAACGCATGCTGGAACACCTGCACATTCAGGAGTGTGTTTTGGTTTGGACATGTATGCAGAGCTTTTTAGAACTTTTAACTGGCTTTGCACATTTCACCTTTGTACCTAAGACCCCCTCAAACAATTATACCAACATGCCCTTGTGATGTGCTACCCTCCAGATTCCCGAGGTGCAGCATCAAACTGAGGAACAGCGTGCCCGGCTGCTGGCAGAACACCCACTGAGCCGCCTGTACCAGCTGAAGAGGAAGTGCAATGGCTGCCAGGAGCAGGACCTCAGCCTGCTGGAGGGAGAGTTGGTGGCCCTGCTGGAGGACACGGACCCATTAGGCAGCAGCAGCCGCTGGCTGGTTCACACTGGAGGTAAGTGTGTGTGTGTGTGTGTGTGTTCATAAGGACAAAGACCCTGAGGGCAGAAGCATCTCTTGGTGTGTTGTCTTTGTTTGACTCACAAGGTGAATGAAGTTATCACACTCGTTCATCAGCCTGTACGGTCGGTATAGGTCTCCTTTCATAGACATTCCTCTGTGAATACACCTGCATCTATTAGATGACTGAGCCTGTGTAGACACACCAAACTTTACTTTCTGACACTGACAAGTCAGCGCACAGGAATCAGTCCCAGGAGCCCCTGTGATGTCATGGTTTCTCCTACGTCTTTGTCTGCCTCTGGAGATGGTTGCCTCACAACAGGGCCAACTCGATAGCTTGTCTCCATCTCCCCTGTACTTCTCGCAGAGGCACCTGAGAACCTGAAGTCTTGTTTGGAACAAACCGCTGCGCGTTGTAAGCAGTGCTACTTAGAGTACAAAGCCTCTCCCTATGGGTATTCAGAAACAAGGACGGAGAGATGCCGCCTGCATGCCTCTCTGTACTCTGCAATAACAAGATCTTTTTTTATGAGCTCTAGAAAAAAAAGTGTGTATGTTTCTAGGTGCAAAGTACATTCTTCACAGTCTTCTCCTCTGGGATTACAAGCATTCCCAGGAAGTTGTTGTTCATTCTTCTGTTGATATCAACACTATGAATATGCTTGCCTCTTATTTACACATTCTTCATTTCGCTCACATGGATTTCAGACTGTGTAAGCAAATGCTCAAGGTTTTGCTCGCAGACATGCAGTCCCACACATTTGTCCAGAGATGATACCTATTTATTTTTATGGAGCTGCTTATGGAGTGACACATCAAATGATTTATGAAATGGAGTTTGTTTTGTAAATATCTTAGTGTTAGCCATTTAAAGGGCAAGTTTATTTTAATTACAGAAGGATAGACTTTCCAAATAAAGTGTGATTGAATGGTAAGAGTTAACTGAGATAACTGAAACTTTAATTTTAAAGTCCTCCTTAGCCTGAACAGCTCACAGTCCTCAC
The DNA here is from genome assembly GCA_029783645.1 of Ctenochaetus hawaiiensis. Lineage (NCBI taxonomy): Eukaryota > Metazoa > Chordata > Actinopteri > Acanthuriformes > Acanthuridae > Ctenochaetus > Ctenochaetus hawaiiensis. Next base: position 1,527,925 of record JAPZDY010000020.1, read on the forward strand.
TGACAATGTTTTTAATAGAACTTATATCTAAAAAGAAATAAAAGAAAATTAATAAAAGAAATAATACAATTATAATAAAAGAAATAGTTTGTTTATCTAATTTTTGATTATCTAGTTTAAATGATGCTAAGATGCCGTGTTGTTTTAAGCAGCAAGAAACTCACATTTCATTCATACTTATTTAATTTTAACAGACAGAAATTTAAGAGATGAGTTTTTTAAAATCCTCAACAGATTAATCCTATCTATATATCCTATAATATCCTATATCCTATATCCTATCCTATAACAAAAGAGAAAAATGATTTTTTTCTTCTATAACACCTTAAAATGGACTCAGAGTTCAGGCGTCCTGACAACTTGTCCCTTTGTGTCACCGTTAGGTGCACAGGGCTACGTCTACTCTACATTCCTGAAGCAGTACAACCCTCTGAGGGACTCCCAGCGGGCGAGCCAGATGGTCAAAGAGCAGAAACAGCAGCAGCCACCTGCCATGGCGGACGAGGACTTTGACGACCTCAGTCTGTTTGTGTCAGGCAGTGGCAGCAGCAGCCTGCGCAGCTTTAACCTCAACACTGACAGCAGCTCAACCAATTCTGGACTACAGGGGGAGCAAGAGAGCCCTGAGGACTTGGAGGACACACAGGACACAGAGGCTCAGCAGGTGTGTGTTTTTCAGAACCAACCTTGCATGATACAGCTATTATTTTAAGATTCTGAAGTGCTTAGGGAAATCAGGTGAAAAAAAATTGTTAAACTGAGTTTGAGAACAACTGAGGTCAAAAGGATCAATGTCCTTTAACTTGTTTTCCACAAGCAGCTGTTCCAGAGAAACTAAATGACAGCATGTGCATAAGCTTGAACAAACATTTTGGATCAATTTTTATGACGGTTGTTATAAAACTGAGGTGTGTTGTTGTGTTGACTGGATAAGCAGAAGGTCTACCGGTAGCAGCTCGCTTGATAGCATTTCAGTGTCAGTCTAGTTTGCATTGAAATTAAATTGGGCGCTCAGAATCATATGATGATGGTGCTGTCACTGGCTTCAGCACTCCCGGGCTTTGTCATGGTTATAGTGATGTCTTCATCTGCTATAACTACTCAACATGCATCAAATTTTAATCATAAGATGCCACATTTGCTTGTCTGCTGTCCATCTGAAAAGCAAATGAACACTGCCACCTATTGGATTTACAGAAGAATACACTTAAATATTATTTATTATGCCATTGTAAGTTTAGATTTGCTTTTTACTATTTTGAAAAGAAAGAAAGAAAGAAAGTTTGTAATTTCAGTGGTGGAGGAAGTACTCAGACCTTTAAGTTAAGTGAAAAGAAAAAAATGTCCTAAGAGTGCTAACACTAAAAGAACTATTCAGTAAAAAATCCCATGTGACTGTTAAGCTGCTATATGATATCATAAAGCTATTTTTTACTGATGTGTTAATGCAAAATCTGTTTACTCCTGTAGTTGGTGTTAGAATTTTATTTGTCCCTGACCTTATCTGATGTTGTCTCTTTCCACAGTTTTATGCCGTTTATGCATTTCAAGCCCGCTGTGACCAGGAGCTGACTTTGCAGGAGTATCAGCATGTCCGTATCCTCCAGTTCTCTGACCTGGGAGGCAATAAGGACTGGTGGTTAGCGGAGTCTAATGGACAGAAGGGATATGTCCCCGCTAACTACCTTGGCAGGATGTCTTATGCATAAATAGTGGCCCTCTATTTATGCATTAAAACACACACACACACACACACACACACAAAACCCTCCAGAATACTAGAGTGAGCAAACCAAGCTGTGGCATTTTAAACAGATCCGCTTACCCTCTATTACACATTCCAAATAGTCCTGACAGAAACACATGATCTGCTTTGTCAGTGTTGCACTTTGTCAACTACACATTATCAGATGTCTCAAACCAAAAGTGTTAAATCTGCTTTGCCTTCAGACGATCACGATAACAGAGCTCACCACCGGGACTCGACTCATAATCTGTGATGAATATAAATGATGGTAGGAGAATACAGGGCACTGTGCTGAGCACTTTTTGTACGTCAGTGTTGTAGAGTTTGTATCAATAATGAAGTGATTTATTCATGAAGTAAATATTTTATGTGAACTGATTAACAGATGAAGTCAACATTATATGTGAAATTATTAATACATGAAGTATACGAAGAGTAATATATAAGTCTTTGGTATCAAATACAGGGAAATGAGTTACACAGCTGTAGTTACATGCATGTGTATTTCAACTCCTAGAGTGATTATGCAGAAAATTTGAAGCCAGTAACTTTTGTGGTACTTTGTTTTTTTGCATGACTACATGAAAGGCAGATATTGTGCATTTTCTTTAACAGTGCAGACTTACATTTTCAATTAACTGAAAAAAATATCTCAAATGTTATTTGCTTCAAACTCTCTGCATGATCACTCAGAGTTGAACTCCTCATACTTGTAACTAAAGCTATGTAACTCATCTCCTTTTCCCATGAGCCACAAAAACTTATAAGTCACTCCTCGTACTGTATGTTTTATGTGAATGTGAAATAAAGAAATCTATGTCATTTATATTTGAATAAACTTGATCTATTGTTCTTTTGACCTGCAGACTATAATCATTTAAATTCAAGGACACAACATACTACAGAGTCATTGCCAGCACCAATTTACAAGAAGAGATTTAATGACGTTTGCTGATTAAAAGTGACAGTGACACTTTTCAGTGGATAGATTTGTTAGGACAGAGCGAGGCACACACAGTCCAGCAGCATTTACACAAAGTAAGATTCAAGTATTTGACTGGATGGTGTTACTCATGTAATACAAACATAATCCTCTGGCACTAATTCCACACTGATTAAGCTATTATTTTTTTAACTCCTCCCACCACTTCCCCTCCTCTTTGTTCTTCCTTATTCATTTCTTCAGTTTCTTCTGCGCTGCTTTCTTCTTGACCAGTTGTAACCGTTTCATGGCGTTGAGCTGAGACTCTTGGGAAGTTGGCGCTTTGTCCCCTGGCGCAGCCTTTGACCCGTTCCCATTGTTTCCGTTACTTCCTCCGTTATTGCCTCCGTTCCCTCCTGCACTTGCCTGGGAGCCGCTCGGGGAGCCGGCCCCCGATGAGGTAGACCCTTTCCCTTGGCTTTCACCGCTTGATGAACGGTTCAGCGGCTGCTTACCCAGAGTCAGTGGGGGAGGAGGTTTCAGCGGCACCTGGCTAGAGCCATTTCCATTGCCGCTCCCAGGTATCTTTGCCCCTCCAAGTCCTGACTTGGCACTTGCCAGCCCAGACAGTCCGACGGGTTTCTGGCCAGAGGGAGTTGTCAAGGTCTTGTGGCTCCCACTAGGGCCTGAGGAACCTAGTTTGGAGCTGGCAGGTAGAGATGGGTTGGTCTTGGCGCCAAATGCAGCCCAGCCAGTGAGACCACTGCCTGAGGAGGAAGAGCTGCTGCTGGTGGGATTTGCCGATGTTGTGGACGCCTGAAATCATGAAAAGTCACCACAATTATCAAAGTGCAACACGTACTTGAAAAAAGACTTAAGTTGACCAGAAATCCATCTTTTGATGCTTATCGTGTCTGTGTAACCTTCCTGCATAAATGTATTTATTTATTTATCATTTAATTGGTGCGAGGGCTTCTTTCGATAAAGTAAAACATGCACACAAAAACATTATTATCTTACTGTAACTCATTTAAACGTTTCAAAGGCAAGTTGTGGTTTCGCAAAGTATTAAGAGATGGACTAAGGCATTTTTGGTTTTAGTAATTCCATGGAAAATGTTAACAATAACAGGCTTATCCTTTAAACATATCTACAGATCACTATCTAGAAAAGCAAAAAATTATATTTAATATGAAATGTCAGTAGCAGATCTGCTTGTAAGCTAGACAATGCCTTGGCTTCCTTACTCGGGGAATACTTTTACTGAAAACTGTTGGGAAAAAAAATTACTCCCAGTCTGACTTAAATTAACATAATCAAATCACTGACTGCAGGTCAATGTGTTTGCTCTCTAACTTCACAGTGGACTCAGATAAGTGAAAGTACACTGAAAAGTTTTAAAGCTACTCCCTCTGGAGAAATGTACTGGAACACAAGCATCAGAAGTCAGAGTTCTGATTATGAAATTATGTAAACTTTCCGTTCACTTTCCTCTGCAGGGATTTACTGCATGAAGACAGGCTTTTAGAACAATTTTGCACATTGACAGCTGTTGCTCTGCTCTCACTTGCTACCAATAATGACCTGAGATACAGAATCCTGGTTTTGCATGACTTTGGGGTGACCCCAGAGCACATATTACTGTCATTGTTAGTAGAAAAAAATGGTAGAAAAAAATCTTGTCTACTGTTTAGCAATTTAGGAAATCACTATCCACTACGAATGAAAAGTGGCCTGTAGCAGCAGTCTGTGAACACATACCTTCACTTCTGTTCTTTTGAAGGCCTGGAAGGTGCTGGCTGTGTCAGGTTTGGCTTTTATCTCTGTCTTTTTCACCAGTGTGTCTTTTACAACGGGTGCTGATGATGCGGATGCAGGGGATGGTTTCTGTGGGGGTTTCTGGGCCTGGATGAGAAAAAATATCATACATTTTTAATGAAATAATACCACTGGACAAACTAATAACATGTTAATGCTTGGGCTAAGTCTGGTAGTCATGATGATGCACTAAAAAAGAAATGATATACATTAAGTTTATTTTCCTCACCATACGTTTCATTTGCCGAGTGCAGCGAGCACAATACCACACAAGCCGTGGATCATTTACTTCTTTGTCTGTCACTTGGGGCTTGTGACAGTCTTGGTGGTACAGATTATGGCACTCCTGGCACTCAACCAACTGGTTTCCCATGGTTACTGTCATTTGTCTTCGGCAAAAAACACAACAGCAGAGTCAGCAAGTGAATATGGGAATGCATACTGGGTTGGTATCCAAGTTTAATCAAGATGTACCTGCAAACCACACAAGCCAGGCCCATTTCCATGGCGAAGTCATCAGCATTGGTCTCGTCGTAGTCGTTTATGTTTGGCAGCAGGTCCTTGCTTGTCTGAACGGTAATTGGTGAAGAGCGATTTTCCTGTTTCTCCAAACGGGGCTTTTTTGGAGGGTCCAACTCAACCAAGTCCACCCTGACCTGTTTTTCAGTTGGGACAATGCATGTTGACTTCGGGACCATAAATAACAACAAAGTCAAGCCGAAGCTACCTAATTAATAATTTTACTGTGGTACAATGATTTACACACATGCTTCTTGGATTTTTAGACAGAGTCTGAACTTTAACTGCTTCATCATGTAATCAGCTCTAACATGGCCTGTATGGATCTACATGGCAGGTCCTGTCTGGAAATGCAGCTGTGCAATACAGTGCTGTAAGTCCAAAAGTAACTAAATGACAAAATCCACATCTTCCCTCCAGTTGTCTTGAATGACCTTCTAAAATTATGAAACATAGATATCTGCATGTAATTTTAAATTCTATTGGGACTTCTCAATTTACTTGTACTACTCATAAAGGAACAGATGTTAGTAAAAGATATTAAAGAAGTCAAGGTATCGTTGCGGACACTGACATATTCTAACATGGCTTTGATTTTTTTTTTCTAAGAGGATGAGTTGGATACCTGGTGAACCTTTAAATTAAAGATTGTATCAAATATTGTCAGAATTCACCTTTAAGATCATCTTGAGCAAGAGAAAAAATCATTCTGATTAATATATAAAGAAAAAATGTATCCTGTACCTTCTCAGATGGTCTTTTCTCTCCCTCTTTCTTGCTCTTTTCTGAGCTGGATTTGCTACTGCCGCTGCTGCTGCTGCTGGAGGATGAGGAACTTGAGGAAGATTTTGAGTCCTGTTTACTTAAGCTCAGTTTGGATACAGACCCCTTGGACACCTCTATATCCTGAAAATACAAAACAATGATGCAGAAGCCTTAGTGTTTGGATGTATAAATTACAAACCAATGAAACAGAGAAAGAACTGAACAAGGAATAGCTTACTTTCTGTAATGAACGGTAAGATGAGTCACTGCCTCTAGCAAGGGACTCATCCAGAAGAGCTTTTAGCTTCTCAGCTGAGTCTTTACTCTTGGAGTGCAGGTAACTCAATCCCTTTAGGAAGATGGGATCTAACTCCAGACTGACAGGTCCAGCCATGGTTTTAACTGGGAATCCAAAAACATCAGCATCGGTTACAATTTTGTAAAAAAATTAACTATTACTGCTGTTTAAAGTCAAGATAATAAAAACATACATTTGTTTTTGAAAAATGAAAAACAAAAGCTGTTACTAGCTTGTTAGATTATCAGTATAAAACTGGAAAGACACCTAGCTTGGCAGAGAGCTTCAGGGTGAAATACAGAGATCAATAAAAAATTCATATAAATAATATTTTAACAAAAAAATGTTCAGTGACTTAAATCTTTTGTCTTTGCTTTAGTCAACACAGGGTAGACATCTACAGTCTCTTTTCTGGAATAACTTGGAAGTGTAATATGTAGTTTTCTGGATTCATTTTCTAATTCACCCTCATTACATTGGGCTGTCTACATTAAATTTAAAAAACAGAACAAAAAGTCTTTCCTCCAGATTAAGGATTAAGATTTCAGTTCTTATTTTTGATTTTTGTTTTATTTTGTTTTTTTTTTTAAGTGCAACCAAGTCTCCCCTAGTTTGTCTCACATGTAAGTGCTGTTTTACATCCAAGAAATTGCATTGATTACAATAAACCGCATGTATTACTAGTAACGTTAGATGAGATGTTCGGGTCCGCTACAAACTGGGGTCCGAGGAGAGGAGGGCAAAAGGAGAAAATAATGCTAAACAAGAAGGGAGACACTTTAAGTCAGCCATAACTAATGTTGAAGCCTTAACCTAGATGACCCAAATCTTAAAGTTATGCACTCCACTATATTTTCTCATTGACGTATGTTAGTTTTTTAATTTTTTCGTAGACGGGACATTCAGACTTAATCAGCGCCTCTGGTTGAATCCTAAATGTCCGTATTCCGTTCAAAATAAATATATACGCTAACAATGCATCAATTTTGGTTGCTGTGTAATGTTATCAGTCCGGACCAGAAACGCAAAGCACTGTGATAGCGGCACAGCTCTGTAAAGTTACCGTGTCGGTCAGCAGTCAGTTAAAAAACCCTGTTCATGGACCAATATTTTTAGTTGACTTACGTTACTTCGCTGTCTGTTTCTGGTAAAATCCTGCCTTATAACCCGGTATTTTAGTTTAACGAGCAACCAACGGTTGAACAACACTTCCTACAAAAGAAGCAGACAGCCGGGGCGGACAGTTTCCCTTCGTCTTGAAACCTACGCAACACTTAAATATGTCCGGAATACATACACCCGGAACCTTATATTTTTTAAAATAAAAAAATAGAATGTATGACTACACGACTTTGCGCTTTGCGTTTAACTCTGATTACACATATTCTGTATACTTCTTAAACATATTAAAAAGGTTACGCTTTTTAATATGTCTTTTCATCAGCATCTATAAAGTTAGTTAGTTTGGACAGCATACCGCAGGTGGCGCTGTGGAGCTACTGTGGCTTCAGCACAAGGAAAGAAGAAAGAACACTTTGCTAGGAAGCGTGTACCATAACAACGTGGTTTTACTGATATTGCCACTGTGTATGTCTTCATTACTAAACCTAATGTAAGTAATTTAACAGTGTCATTTATACATCCGATCGGAAATTGTGTTCCTGCTTACACTTTGTTGCTTTGACATATTGAAGACATCTGAGCACATTTCCAAAGCTAATTACTCATTAATTCCTTGTGTTTTCACTCCACAGTGTAATTTACTATGACGCACACAGAGGTCAAGCATCCCCCCTCCCTCTATCTAGAAGTATGTTTACAAAATGAGGAGCCGCGTCTTCCTCTGCACACCTCCATCGCCCTGTTTCTCCTGTCCTACTGCGAGTGCAAGTCTTTCAAAGTTTTTTTGGTGCTCAACAAACTTGCCAGCTCCCAGTCCCTTAGGAGTCAGCTACCAGACTCTCTCGATGTGTGTGACATTCATTTGGAGGATCTGCCCCAGTTGGTGAGAGGCTGCCGTCTCCCTGCTGTCCTGGATGAGACTGGGAGGCTCTGCAGGGCAGGGCTGGCGGTGGTCCTGAGGCACATCATCAACAAGACCTTGGAGGCTGACCCTTCTAGAAAAGATGTACTGGCACTGCTGGGATTCAAGAAGACCTGTCTGAAGGCCTGCGCTGAGGTTAGTGGCAAGTGGGAGCACATTATCAAAGCACAAAGAAGTCAAAAACATAGCAAGGTGCATAAAGAGGGCAGCAACACTTGCAGTATTGAGAGCTAATTTATTTGAATATATGCATGTTGGTATTTATTAGAGTCACAGAAGTTTTGACCCTTTAACTCAGCATCATTTACTTAATGATTGCTAACTGTGTACAGATTTACTAGGGAACCAGTATCGCCGCTAGGAGTGCAGACACAGATTGTTGCATACTGATTTGCAATCAATGTAAACCTGTTTCTCTTGCATGTTTCACAGGCTCAGTGTCACTCTGCCTGAGATGTGATAGAATACTATGCATAAAGCCCGAGTCAGTCAAAATTCCAGTAAGAACAATTTGAGTTGAATGAATATTTGGAAAGGAACAACAGTTTGCTGTAAATTGCAATAGTGTTCAACCTGTACACTTTCAAGCTTAATTCGGATTAATTGCTTGTAAAAGAGTCTTTTGTGCTCAGCATGTCATCTGCACATGCAAACATGCAAAATGTATTTGCAGGCAAGTAAAACAAGCAATACAATTCAGCAGTTATGGAGGATAAACTTCCCAATAATTAATACATTAATACCTAGGTTTCAGAGAAGCAGATCTGTCAAGAAAAGTCTGTTTTCTGGCTGATGAAATTTCAAGCTCTCAGTGGATTAGCTGCTCTTCTTCCACATACTCTGGCAAAGTTTCCAGTCCAGGGTCAAAGAAATTTTTTTAAGTCACAGCATACTAATTAGAGTTTGTTCACAGTGTCAGCAGGGTTACAGTCAGACAAAAATCAATACAACATAGCACAAAAATGAATAGTTAACCACCGTCTTTTCCGACTGTGCTGTATTTGACCTCCGATATCTTTTCTTTCCTCACTCTCAGGTGAGCAAGTGGACCAGGCTGTGTGAAATTGGCATCCCGTCTGCTGTTGAAGAACACATCAAAAACCCAACAAATCAATATCAGCAGCTGCCCCTCTCCATCCTCACCTTAGAACGAAGGCTAGCGGAGCCTGTCAAAGTCCACAATGATGACAAAATAAGGAGACAGAAACTCCAAGAGCAGAGACTGAATGAAAAGAACGAGTCCACCGAAGGCCAAGGGAACCCAGACGCTGAGGCCGAACCTGGACAGTCGCCTTGGGTCTGTGATGGACTTGAGCTCAGGGCGGCTCTGGCCAAGCTGTCTGTGGATTCAGTTCCAACTTTGACCACCAGGGAGAGCTCCGAGATCAGAAAAGTGAGGACCACAGACCTGCCTCCTTTGGAGCATGTGTTTGCTGAGGGACTGTACTTCACTCTGACTGATGTGGTGCTGCTGCCATGCATCTATCAGTACTTGGTAAGGGCCTTGGAGTTGATTTATGTTCAAGTGTTGTCAGTAATGAACTCTTGTGGAAAAGGACTCTGCTCTTATTGCTGCCTTGAGTTATCACCTAATTTAAATCCATGAATACACATCAGTGCTTATGTAGTTTAGCATCAGCACCAATATTCACTGTATAATGCATTGACACGTTGTGAGCTTTCCAAGATTTACTGTAAACAAAACACCCATTATTGTGCTGATGAAATCAAGCGTAGCCATGCATGGCTTTGTTTCTCAACATAAACAATAGCACACATCATTTAAGCCTGATGTCACCTTACATAGTTGGTGCCATTCAGGCTACCCCCATACACACACATTTTGCCTGTATTTGCTGTTTTTTTTTAATGTCTTTACTATGATAACCCGTCAAATTATGCAAGACTTATGGTTTTGACACTGTGGTCAGGGTGAGCAGGCGGTACACCCAGCTCCTTTCAGATCCACCCAGGCAGAAACTTGAGTTAAGTAGACTCTCAGCGTCAGACTTGGCACAGGTTTTCCGCTCTCAAAGGTGGTCTGGAGCCACCTGGCAAAGAGTGATAACAGTGTATGGGAGGGTTTCTATTCAAATGCAGCAGGTTGAAATGCATTTTAATGGCTTTACTTGGGAACCTTTTTTTTTTCCTCCTCTCTGCTACAGATCAAGAATCGGTAGGTTGTTATGTTGACCTGAAAACTCGTAACTTCAAAAAAAAAAAAAACATCTGCAAGACTTCAAAAGCTCATGAACATTTCCTGAATATTCATGACCTGTAATGATTGCATATTTTACAAGTACAGTCGGATGCAGCAATTAAAGTTTCCACCGTGGAGACTTGCGAGTACCACAGCTGTTTAGTTCAATAGTATATTGTTATTGATCAGGAATGCTGCACTGTCAGGCAGTGAAGTGGGTCTCAACCTCCATTTCACCCTTCAGCCGTCTCCAACTATCCTCGACTGTGGGAATGAACTGCAGCTCTCACAATGAGGCTTTTAGTAGTCAGCTGTGCTCCAGTGGTTTCCAGTTTCACACTCAGCCTAGCGTGTCTCCTCTTAACGGCCATCACTGTCCACGACACATGCAGCTACGCCAAATCCTTTCCACTCCTCCCACTTGTCGTGCCGTACAGTGGCCCCCTTCTCCCCTGTGTGCCTGTGCCCCCTTCTCTCTTCTGTATTCCACACAGTCGCACACACACTCACCCGGCTCCTCCGATCATGTCTCTGTTTGTGTCTCTGCCCCCCCCGCCAGCGCTGTTTTGATGTTTTTTCCACAGAGGGCCCCCACATGTCGGTCTCTTCACCAGTGTGAGTGAACTCTGGTGGAACCTGACATGGCGCTCTGGAGGAGATGACACACCAAAAGAGTCACTTAATCAATATCTCCTTGTTTTTTCTCCTTCTCTTTCATTTTTTTTATGTTGTCTTTGATAGTGCTCCCTCCAAACTCATGCTGCGAGTGCTCTACATCAGCTCCCCTACCTGCTGCGTTGGTACAGCCGGGTCCAGGAGGTACCTGGGGTCCTTCGGGCAGCTGAGGCCTGTGGGATGGCTCTCTCCACCCCCAAAGTTCCCACATCCTGCCTCTCAGGACCATCAGCAGAGGATGGCCACACCAGCTCACTGGAGCAAGAAGAAGGCCAGGAGATGACCACACAGACCCCTTTTATCGGTGGCCCAAGACCCACAATGACTAAGCTGAAAGTAAATTACCACGTTTTCTCACTTGTTTCTAATCATGCTTTACAGTCTTTGGTATCCAAACATATTTGCTCTTACACACTCATATTTACAGGCTGTAAGCTTAAGGAACTTTCTCTCGGTGTTTCTTGACAGAACAGATCCTCAGATAGAGGGTTTGTTGTTTCCAAGCTGGTTGTTAACTGTTATCCCTGTAATTCAGGCACACATTTCTGCTGATTGTGCTTTCAAGAGTGTAGCTCTGTTATGTTTTGGCTTCTGGGAGACTTTCTTAATCGTTAAATTTTCCCTCTTCCTCTTAGTGACTAAATGTTAAGTGCTTTCAGTCACCTTTGAGTGGGCCGCTAAAAGGTTTTAGCGGGGTTGTCTGTCCACATGATTTTCTTGTGACAGAGATGGTTTGCATCAAAACACATTTATCACTCAAGACAAACTAGCAGACTTTTAAATGACCTTTCTGAGAAGAAAAACAGAATCTGTGTGTAAGAATAGCACTTCTTTGCCCTCAATGCATTATAAACTTCACTACTCAGTATTCTCAGTGGCTCATGTTGCCATTTGAAATCATGCAGATAATGCACATTCAGCTTATCCTCATTCCAGGTGCAATAAAAACAATAAATCCAGTCCAAAGCAAAACAGAGTTTTATAGCCAGCCTAAGCAGTTTATAGTAATGGCTGAAAATCTTAGTATAAAGAGACAAGACAGCACACAATACTGACATAATGTGTCCTGGTCCTTAAAATGCAGATCCCTTAGGATGCATTGGTAAGACACATACACGTAGTCACACACATTTATAGATGTCTTAGCTGTATAGTACACCAAATATTGCCCATTTGGATTATCTATTCCAGCAGGAGAAAAGCAGACCCAGCTGTTTAAAAAGGAGTCAAGTCTACTCAGCCCTCCCAGTTCTGAGCCTTTAGACTGCTTTCTTGGCCTTTTGGCTTCGCTCTCTCGGCAATATTTCTGTGATTTTCTGCAGGCTGTCTATAAAAATGTGACTTTTAGTGACTGAGTAAAGAGGAAACGGGGAAAAAAAAGGCAGTGTAAAAGAGTCTGAAGAGTTTTGACGAGACTGAGTGAGCTGGGTGGTCAAGGTGGGACATGCCTTTGTCGTGCCGTGCTGCTGAATGAAATTCAGTTAGGCACAGATGTGCTCAAATGACAGTTTTCATGGCAGGTTGAAATTAGACATTAAAACTGAGAGGGATGTGCACACACAAGCGCACACACACACCCACAGCAGCACACACAATGGCCACCATTCTCTCTTTGCCTAGAGGGATTACAAGGATGGCTGCGTGTCGCCACCATCATGTCTGCACTGCAGCTGTTGTGTTGTCTTGGCCAAGGTAATTGTGTGTATATGTCCTCATATATGAGTGTGTGTGTGTTTCAAGGCAAGTACATAGAAACGGAGAGCTCTGCCGTCTGACACAGTGACATCCGATCCTTCACTGCTGCTAACCAGAGGCACCGGGCTCATCCCGCCACACAACACACAATATAAATGACTCTTAAACTCTCCCTCTGTCTCCCTCCAGTTAACACACACTGATGCATGCCTGTCAAACGGCCTGTGCAATGGGCTGTGGACGTGCAACCCTTGATCCAAAAGTAAACAAAAGAGTAGCCCCACTTCAAAAAATGTAAGACCCAGAATCTAGCTGCTCTCAAATTGATTGACAGGTCTTTATGTGAAAGAATGAAAACAGTAAAATGTGGAATTAATCCAGAAACAGAGAATTAGTGAATTAAAAGGATCAGCCAAATCAAAATCCAAGGAAATCTTGGATTGTGTGTTGGAAGAATGGGGCTTGCAGGAAAGCAGCGTTCTAGAAATAGAGATTACTGAAAGTCTTTGTCTGTCCCTGTGGAAACGGGATGAAACTAACCAGCTAAATGACATGTTTCTAACTTCCCTACTCCATCTGTAGCTCATTTGAACTTGAAGAACTTGAACTTGAGGACTTTGTCTATGGGTGGCCATTTAAGACAAAAATCATCTTGCGCCAGGTGTTCTTTGCACAACAAAGTGTCCTCTCACCGGGCTATGTCCATTTTTATGCCCCTTCAGGACAGGACGTGCACTGCAAATTATGTGGTCTCTGCAACATTCTTGATCTTTTGCTCCACAGTGTTAGTGCATGTTTTCCTTTAAATAAGTCCTGGTTGAGGCTCTTTTCTTGCATCCACTGTATCTTTATTGTGTTTCCTGTATCAACCATTCAACATTTATAACCAAACAGCAACAGTGATTCAACATAGCTTTTTTGGCTAATTAACTCAATCCAAACCTTTACTCCCACTTAACTTGTGTTCAGGTGAACGCTGCCAGGAAGTAGCGGAATCCTGTTTCTAATAAATGAATCACGTGGATACAGATTGGTACAGATTGAATACCTGCCAGCGTCCAACATTTAACTTTGACTCAATACTAACATTTTAGGCATTATTCATGGAACAGTCCTTCTGAAAACAGCTTTGCACTACCACTGTACCTCTATAATGCTGTCATCTGTAGCATAGACAATATTTTTCAACAAACATGTTTGTTTTAACTCGAAATTATGCACTGCTGCAATATACGTCTGTTTAAAAAAGATTTTTCTCATCAACCTGTTTTTAACATTTCCTGCCTTTTATACACTCCAGAGAACATACTAATTGTTCAGCCCTCTATTGATTGAACAGCAAAGCAGATAAAACAAGATGCTTTACCTTGTACACCTAAGTTTTCTATTTTTGTGTGTTTTTGTGTGCTGAATGAGCGACCGCACTGTGTCGGTTACCTATTTGTACACTCGAGACTGTAATAAGTGCACCAGCGGTGATTTTCCCAAAGAAACACTGTGGCTGCAGATCGGTGCGAGCAAAGGTAACAAAGGACTTGCTGGAGAACATTTCTCTTTAAATCACTTCATTACAACCATTTGGACCACAGAACCTCAAGGCTGTAGAGGGGTTTCTATGGTAACGTGTGTGTGTGTCATTGTTGTCGTTGTTTTGTGTGTCTCTCCCCAAGGAAAATGGCGTGGAGGCAGTCTTCGCTCCTCATCCTTGCCCTTCCTGGACCCTCCCATGGGACAGCTTACCAGGAGCCATCAACCCCACTGAAGGTAAAGTCAAATCTCTGCCTTGTGGCACTTTTTCTTTGCCTTCTCCATTTTCCCTCTGCACTTCTGCCCTTGTATTGTTTTCTGCACTTTTATGAGTTGCTTTTTTTTTGTCTTTCAAATCTTTTCTCTTTTTTTGCTGTCTTCATATTCACTTCTTCCTTTCTCCTTCAAATTTCCTGCTTTTATAATTTTTACCTCATCACTTTTGCATGCCTCTAGATTATTACTGCCTCCCTCTTTCTCTCACCTTATTACTTGTTCGAAATAAAAACAAATACAGAAGATTGTGTGTATGGAGCTAAAATAAGGAATGTGCATAAATATTTGCTTAAAAATTCTTCCTGTACTGCTATGGCCTGGTGATGTTCAGTGGCACCTTGCCGCCCCCTTATAAAAAAAAAAAGGCCACTGACCCGTTGCAGAGCTTTTTATTCAGCCTCAGCTGGATGTGCTCCCACATGAGGCCCCCTAATGAATTTTAAAGTGCTCGCCTTGATGTTTTATCCTCCTTATGTTGTGAGATGAAAGTGTAAATTGGTGTGTGACAGAAACAGACTCAGCACGGTAGAAACACACAAACGCGCGGACACACTGAGGGTGTGGACAACTAATGTAGTACGGAGAACTTGAGTGTATGCCTTAGTGGATACTGACTGCAGTGAGGGCCGTTTCTAATAGGCGATGGAAAGGTTGTTGATTGCTGCCCCAGGTGGCACTGGTGAAGCAGAGACAAGAAATCTCTCTTTCTGTGTCTCCCTTACTCTTTGCTGCATTGTTTCTCTTCTTATTAGTTGGATGTCTCTTTCATAGTGGAGCTAAATGGCAGGAATATGTGTTTGGGGCAGCAGTGATATATCAGCATTATTATTATAGGAAAATGGAGGATGTTGATAAAGACACATATACAAAATGGGAATATTTAGATGTTTCTTTTTATCTTCATCATTGTTTCACATTAGTTTCTTGCTTCCCTTCATTTTCACAAACGTGCCTCACTCCTCCACATCTTAGAAAATATGGGGAAATAAAACCTGAAAGATATTCTTATGTTAAGATTTATGAAGCACCTTTAGTTGAGCTCTTTCCCTCTTTATCGCTTATGTTTGTGCAGGCCCAGCTTATACTTCATTACCCCCTGTAGTATCTTTTAATCTATTACAACATAACTTTAAATCCAAACAAGAATTCAAGTGAACAGCAGGTCACCTAAAACTAAATCTCTTTTATTCTTGTGTTAACTTTTGGACCCAGTGGTTGCAAAGCAATTACACAGAGAGAATTCAAACAAAAGTATGATTTTACATGATATAGCTATTGTGTCTGTTGTTAATGTTTTGTTACTTTGCTCACTGAAATCTGGAGAGAAATTTTTTAATTTTTTTGCTTTGAAAGACAAAGACAAATATAAAAGTTACCCAAGAAAGGTTTACATAGCTAATATTAGCTAGCTAATAACATTTTCACCCACTTTATGTGCAGCTTCCATGTGCTTGTGAAGGTCAGAGGCTTTGTTTTTTGTTTGTTTGTTTTAAAGGGAGATCACAGTCTTTTCAGCAGGCACAGAAATCACTTCATCATGTAACTGTTGTCTGTTTTAGATGTTGGTATAAAAAATGTGTGCAGAGATTTTCACTAGAGGTTTACTCCTGCTGTAAGTTTTGCTTGTCATTATTGCGTCATGGTCAAAAGATCGATGGCACTTCTTTTTCTCTCGGGCAGTCAGTTACTTGGCATTGGCAGTCGAGGTTCCCTGTTATGCACATTAAATCCCTGTATTTACAGCAGACTAGTTGTAAAAGTGCACTTAGAGTAGAAATAAAGCTATAAATAAGTAACGTGGAAAAAAGAAAAAAACAACAATAAACTTCAACTCCTTAAAAAGTATAATTTTTACTGAAGTGATCCTTTTTATTAGTAACTACTCACCTCTGGCTATTTATCCATGTCTGGCTTCTCTTAAATACAAAAGAACCACAAAACACTCTGCTTGTGGTGCTCAAAGTACCAAGAGACCGGATTTGCAAAACTCAACAACAATTGTCTCTTTCCAAAAAACATGCCTGGTGACTCAAGATAACCTGCAGACCTTGTTGTGAGCAGTTTCATGGAGGAAACTGCTCACAAATTTTACTTGATA
>JAPZDY010000020.1:1551207-1575687 GCA_029783645.1 Ctenochaetus hawaiiensis
TCTAGATTCTTGCTTGTGTTGTACGTCGCTTTGGACAAAAGCGTCTGCTAAATGAAATTGTAGAATTGTAGAATTGTTAATAGAAATTGTAAGAGGAAATGTGCCAGACAAACCTTGAAACCCTTTCACACAAAGTTTCCTTGAGACAGATTTCTACATCTCTACAATAAAACACTAATAGTCTACAAGCATGCCGATGGGTCTGTGAGGTGTTGCTCAGGCACAGTGTCAGCATGCTAACATGCTTTTAATGACAGTGCTAATATTCTGACATTAAACAACATGTTATATTCACTATCCCAGTTTAGCAAACTAAGAAAAACTCATTTGCGTTAAATACAAAATATAGCTGAAGCTGATGGTAATGCCATTAGTTTTGTAGGTATTTGATTTGGTTTATTCTGGGCAGATAGAGTTTGACCTCACTGACACACTGGTAAAAAAGTCAGAAAAGTTAGACAAAGGTTATTAGAATTTATCCTTAAGGGATTAATTCTTTTCAATCTGTTCCAAGACATTTTTTTTCTCACAACCGCTTACACTGACCTCAGGGGGCACCAGAAGAAAAATGATTGAAGTCATTCGGTTTTATTGTCTGGGAGCCATTATTGTTTACTCACGGTGTTGTGGTCTTGGACTTAAAAAATGAAAATGAAATGAAAAATCTGGGGGATGCCAAGATTAGTGGGTTTTATCTTTTGAGGGCACTGAATGTTTGTTTAAAATTTTGTTTCAGTTCCTGCAATACTCGTTAAAATGTTTCTGCTTGGACCAAAGTGTTGGACCAGCTGACTGACAGCCAAACATTGCCATCCCTAGAGCCATACCGCGAGCTAAAAGTTGCATGTGTCTAAGTGTGTGTAGGTTTTCTGTTTGCCTTCAAGGAGAATTGTTTTTTCACAAGTTTTGCACGTCGAGCTGTCAGAGCATGTGTGATTAAAGTTAAATTGCCTGTTATTAAAACTAGAGATCAGAGAGGGTTTTTTTTTTTGGAGAGCATGTGTTAAAACAAACACGGAGATGTGATGTGATTTGTGTTATTGAACATTAGTGGGGATGTCGGAGTGAACAGTGTGCTGGCGTTTGGTTAACACCTCGATCCCTTGGGCTTACAGCTCCAGTCAGCATGCTGCGACTCCCAAATCACTCCTCTCATTCTCAATTAATTGAACTCATTAGAGCCTTTAAATTGGAGATTTAAAGATAGGCAGTAAACATGGGACCAAGCACAACAGTCAACCAGCTTTGTTACTCCCAATTAGAGGGATAATTGGCACTTTATTTCTTCAATTCAAGTTCAAACACATCCCGACTCCCTGGAGGAGTACCACAGAGTTTCACTGTTTGCAGTGGTGTTTGAGTTGTGCCCATTTAAATGCAGAGCCACTGGCTGCCTCCATGATGAGCCACTTGCAAATGTCATTCCATGAATATTCATTCGTCTCCTTAGTTTTGTGGGGGGTTTTTTCAATAATCTTTGGTGAGGCATTGCAATGTGGATATGGAGCAGGGAGACGATTTGTCTTACCCTCCACCAGCTTTCAGTGGGTTTCGGATTACAGAGCCTCTTTCGCCTTTTTCGCTAGACTCATAATTAATTACTGATCAGTGCTTTCAGCCCTGAGCAGAATCTAAAGCTAAATCTTTTTTTTCCACAGGCGTTTCCTTTGGAGCGCAGTGTAGTTAGGTTTAACACAGATTTGTCATGGTTGCTTTGTGGAGATGACATTTGAAAGCAACAACAGATTGATCGTAATAACTTTTCTGTTATCCTTCAGTTGTTGACACTTTTTGACTTTTGCCTTCATAAAGATATGACAAGCGCTTTTGGGTTCAAAAGCAGTTTTCTTCCTGTTCCTTCAAGAGATTCATAGCCTCAGTGAATAAAGATGAAATATAGAAACTCTTTGACAACATATTTGCTGCTGGAATAATCCTGCAACATATTTCAGATACTTTATTGTCTCAAAGGGCTCCTTATAAGTTCGGTGTTTCAACAGCCTTAGATTTTCCCATTACTTTTGATTTTGCATCCTATTAGCATTTAACAAGTTTGTAATTGCTTCACTGTTGTTGTTTTTTCTTAGGAACAAGAGATAATGTAGCACAGGTAACATCTTCACTGCGTGGTTCTTTTTAAAAGACATTTTCATGCTGTGACTTGGTGTAATGATACGCTAAGTGAACAAGGTCTGACTGAAAACACACTGCACACTTATCCTTGTTTCTTATTATACAGTATATAATCTAAGGACAAAAAAAATACTGTAGTTTTACAAGTTACTCTGAGATTTCTGTGTGAATTCCAAGTAATTGAGCCTGTTACGGATTATGAAAAAAGAATGAGCCTTCATTTACCACCAGACTCTTAGATAAATAAATTCAACTTAAAAGTAAAGCAAATTATCAGAGCAAGTATTTTGATTTAATAAAAGTTGCACAAGTTGTTTGAAGTCAAGATTTTGGATACGTGTGTGGTAAAAATATGTCTAGTTGCACAAAGGTGTGCACAAAGGGTATTTGTAAGAAATAAAAACCGTGGTATCAGATCACAGTAACATCTTGAAAACTTGCTGCTGTGTTATCATGGATTTGAGACAGAATCAGAGGCATTTCCAGCTCTGGTTTCTGTGAGGAAAACAGCCTTAACAAAAATGTTGTACACACTGGCATTCAGCTGCATTACACATTGTGATTTGATAACAAGAAGCAGCAGGCAAAGACAATAAAAAGATGGAAGTGGAGGTGAACGGATGCAGATGAGGCTCTCGTGTGAAGCAGAGGGTACAGTGGAAAACAAATGAAAGTTACATCCTGATTTGATGAATAAAATGTTCCACTGCGGTCAAGAAGCAATTCATTTACCCGGATTGGAAAACTCCAAATTTGCATCAGAAACATTATCTTTCTCTGGAAAGTTGCAAAGTATGTTGTTACTTTAATTTGCACAATTTGTGGCTTGGCATGTCATGTTATACGTGTTCACAGATTGTTTTTGATGACAGGAGATACTTCAAGGAGCAAATCAGAGTTTTTTTTTATTTTTCTTTTTTTTCTGTGCTGTTTGTTTTCTTTTCATCTCTCTTTCTGTTTGGTTTTCTTTTTTTCTGTCCTTTTCTTCTCAGTCCTCATAGTTTATTACTTTATTCTATCTTTTTTTTTTACATCCTTCATCTTTGCCTGTGTACATGTTACATTTTTAACCTCCACCAACATCAGGCTATTAGCATTGGCTTGACACTAAGTGCACATTTTTTTTTACTTATTTACACAAACTCCTGACAGCATTGGAGTGTTTTGCTGTTCCTGCCACTATGTGCTTTTGTTATTGTTCCTACCTTTCCTTTAAAAAAAGGGTCTCACTGGAATTAGTCCTTCTCTCAGCTTTGGCTCAAGGCTTATTAAGTTCAGTATCAGCTGAATGTAATAAATGATGAGTCACATTTGGTTTCAGTGTTTACTCTGAGATGAGCTCCTGTTGTAGAGAGACCTCCCATCATGCCCACATCTAATATGGCTCCGAAGAAGATCTTGTTTGGACTCTGGCATGTGTTGTCTGTTTCCTGCTTTGTCTTGTTAGAGGAGTTTACCTTTTTTTTTACACCTGCATGGTGTTGGCTTACACTTCTATGGGGGTGAGCTGTCATTTTATGTGTGCGTGAGTTAGTGATTGTTTTGTCTGTTTCTGCGTCTGCAGAACATTTAGCAATAAACATACATCACATAAGTAGCAGGGGCCTCTGTAGCTCTGTGTTTTTACAACCAGACAACTACAATGACTTTTGGATAAACAATTGTCCACATGCAGCTGTTAAAATGTAGACACTTGCTTGTTTCCCAGAGTTACTAGCTCACAGATACTTTTATTTCTATCATATAAATTAAGTTAATATGGTTTATATTTTGTAAGAAGTGGTTAAAAAGAAAGTTTTAGAGGGCTGCCAAATTGGAGAGTAACAATAGCTTTTGTATTTATTATTTATTTACTTTTTGGTGTGCACATGGCTCAGTAAGACAGAATTATGATTCATCTAAATCCTGTTCTAATTATCCAAAGGGCACATGTAGTGTTTGTGGCCAATCTGCATTCCCTTGATTCTCGTCCTACTTTCCTAAATAAGAAAGTCTGTTCGCTGCCAAGACATTTGCAGACATAACAAGGAAATAGATGCATGTTAAGACAATGTAAGTGTATATTTTCGAACCATAGTAAAATGTGTATCGCCCATAACACTGAAATCAGTCTCAAAAAGAGTTGTTGCTTTCTTCTCAGACACCAGGAGTCTTTGTCTGCAGTGACGATAAAAACTTGAGGGAAGGGAGGAAGAACCCCTTTCTTAATAGAGGAGCTCTGGCTTTGAGAACTCAATATTTCTTTTAGAAAACCAAAGCAGAGCAGGAACTGGAGTCCAGCCAGCTCTTATTTATTCTTAAATTAGCACCGTAAGGCTAAGAATGAAAGGCATACTGGCTGGAACACTTTACTAAGGGGGCAGGCCAAAAGACATTGACACGGCCCTCCACAGATCCAGCGTTGTGCCACTTACTCCCTGACTTTGACAGCTCTGGCAGAGTACAGAGAGCAAAGCATGAAGGGGGAGAATGTGCACTGAATAAAAACAAACTACTTAGTTTGAAAGAGCAATCGTTGGGAAAGGTTTTCGTCAGACATAACAGGAAGAACAGCTGGGTTTTTACATTTTGTAGTCTACTTTCTGAAAGGATTTATTTGATTCATACTGTCATTAACAGTATCTTTATGGACAAAAAAAAACCTGCCATAGTGCTGAAGAAAAAGGGTAGACTGTAAGAGTTTATTAATATTTTGCCTCTTTTTATGACATTTATACAATCCTTAGAAAGAAAACATGATGATGCCCATTCTGTTGTGCACACTCATCTAGTATATATAGTGTGGTGAACCATATAATCTTCAATCAGTAATTCACCATCACTGATTATTGCATTTAAGTCATTGGTGTAACAGTTCTGTTTTTGCTGATGTTTAAAGTAGATGTGACTTGCTTTGTTCATCTGTTGCCCTGCTACTTACACAACATTTCAACCCTGAAATTTACAACTAACAATCTATAAAATGACAGATAATAATGAAAAGTTTTTTATTAAATGAAAAGTCCTCAATGCCAAAAGTGAACCAAAATGGACTGTCGCTCTTTAAGTTTTCTCCTTAGAGCCCAAATGTAACTCTCCATGTCCGTGTGATGGCAAGGGTCCATGAAAATGTCTGGATGCACACACTGTTTTCAAGATTTATGGCCGTGCTGACTGTATGCCTGCACTGTAGGCGCCAACACCCATGTGAACACCAATGCAGGATAAACAGATCTTGTGTGTGTAGGTTTTGGAGTATTTTCAGTACTTAGGAGTGTAATGACAGCAGTTTTTGAGGTGATACAGTATATCTTGCTTAGGTTTTTTTTTTCTGTACAGGAATTTGAAATAAGGGAGTACCAGTAGCCTGTGTCTAGGGTTGTCATTTGAAAATAAACAAATCTATAGTGATTCTGCTGCCCAGTGTCCACATCATGGAAATGAGTACTCTGTCCTTTCTACGCTGGTAAGTTGTGAAGAGGATGACGTGACTTTCTCAGGCTTTCTCAAATCTGAGGCTTCTGACACATTAAACAGATATCAAAGAACTAGTAGCAAGAAAGCTGACTGCTTTTCCCCACATCGCCTGTTTTTTGCACCTGGGTAGGAAATAACTCCTCAGATAAGTAGATGGAGATATTCTGCATTTGTTATTAACAAAGAAAACAGAGGAACTAGAAATGCAAACATGAAAACTGTTATTATACTAAAGCACAGTTGAAGCACTGTCTCCCACTAAGTGTATGTTTTGGTTATATAGCTGCTTCTAACCAAGAATATGTCTGATGAATAGTTACCAATGACAATGACGCTGTCAGCCCTTGGTCTCTTAGTTTTGGGAGAACAAAGGGAGAGGCTGAGGAGAAACCACTCTTGGGAGAAATCGTGAATAACTGGGCAAAATGCTTAAGTGGCTCCCCTGAATGTGTGTTGAGAGGCGATGTTAAATGAAACTTGTGATTGAAAAAACTTTGCTTGGCTCTTCCTGCTTAGCTCCAAATGTTGAAGGAACTAAGAAGTCCAGTCATCCTGAGGCAAACGTAAAGGAACTGTGTTTCTGTAGGGGAACAACAAGTCAGAGAGTTTTCTCTCAACAATGGGCTCATATTCAACATGCTGAATCTGCCAGAAGCTTCTGACAAGGTCCAACCAAAGCCAACAGAACACACCACAAAAACCAGAGCGAGAGACGTTCACCCACAACCTCCACACAGACTGACAGCCAACCGGCAGCTTGGCGCTTAAGGGCTTTAAGGTGTTTTGCAGCCAACCTTGTATTTTGCTTGCCACAGATAGAAAAACTGTACTTTTCTTATTTCTCAGGTGGATACAATATCGTTTTAAACCCTTGTCAAGTCCGCAAACTACGCAAAATGTTATGTTTTCCTTGTGGACGTGGTTTACCAATGTGTCAGCTTGTGGGCGGCCTCAGGTCGTTTGTTTCTTACTTGAGCCGAGCCGTGGATGTGCTGCTCAGGCTCAGTGCAGCCCAGTCATTCGAATCCTCTCTAGAACAACCACAACAGCTTTTTCTGAGCCCATGGCCAATACAGCTTCTCTGACAGGACGGATCGATTCCACACTCCCTAAGTTTTAAAGCAGAGGAGTAAAGATTTTGTTTTGCCACATCTACTACAAACAGTACAATGAGCAGCACATAGAAGAAAGACTCTAAGCCAACATTAAAAAGGAAATTGTAGCCAAAGGAGAAAGATAAATTCAGTCGCTTCTTCTCTTCTGTTTGCCAATATAAACTTTTCATTATGTTATTACCTTCATTAGTTATAGTAGAAAACATTTATAATGATCAGCAGCAACATAAAAACCACTGATGGATGAAATAAACAACAAAGATTGTATTGTAACGCAGGAATGTTCTGCTGGCAAACCCCCTGGATGCCACTTTGCCATGCTCTCTCACCCAACACTGTTGCAGACCACCAAGTCTCCCTATAGGAGCAGCACTCCCGATGGGGCCCTCTTTCAGAAAGACAATGTGCCCTGCCACAATGCAAAAAAAAAAAAAAGTTTAGGCATGAATTTAGGGACATGAGAAAGACTTCAGGGTACTGACTCGGCCTCCAAATTCCCTAGATCTCAATCCGATTGTGCATCTGTTGGATGTGCTGGAACAAGTCCAATCCATGAAGGCCCCGCCCCACATCTTACAGGATTTAAAGGATCTGCTGCTGATGACTTGGTGCCAAACACTGCAGGACACTTACAGAGGTCCTATGGCCATGTCTCAACGGGTCAGAGCTGTTTTTGGTAGCATGAAGGAGGACTTAATATAATCTAAGACAAGAAGTTTTAAAGTTATAGCTGATTGGTGTATACTTAGAAACTAATAGTATACTTCCTTTAAACCAAATACTCTTTGATGAGATTTGCAACAACATTGAGAAAGATAAACAACCAGTTAAAACAAATGTTTAGGGCTCAAGGGTAACACTTCACTTGTTGTTTCTAAGCAGTTTTGATGAAAGAACAGAAAGAAAGGACAGAAAATATTTACCTGATTTTAAAGAACTGATTAAGTGCACTACTTGTACCTCGCGCTACCCTCTGAACTAAGTGTCAAATTATAACACTCATTCTGGAAATTTTATGAAATTTAATCTTAATCCCTTTCAAGGAAATAATACAGTTTAAAGGGCCTGAAATATTAAATGTTTTTACAATATAAGGAGCTGCAGGGATGATAAATGAGTTATTGAAATCAACATTAATAAATTTTCTTTCAGTCAACTAATCGACTTACTGATAAATCACTTCAGGCATACCAACGAAAGTTCAGATTTTTATCCAAACAGTTGCTGTCTAAGTGTTGAGCGTGGGTGGACTTGCTGCTCTGTACCTGTGTAACAGGAAAGTCAGTGTATGCATTCGGATGAGCAAAACTGACATCTCATTTTGGTTGTTTGCCCATTTAGAAACAAAACGGTGCAGACAAATGAGGTATGCGCTGTGACCTGTAAGAGGGACCATGGGAGTTCAGTAATTATGCAGACCTCTCGCCTACAGCTACGTCTGATCGTGTTTTGACAGACATACCAAAGCCGTTGAAGGATGCACAGTGAGACGTTTTTTCCCTCTTGTGTTTGTCTTCATTAACTTTTGCTTTTCTTGTCATTGTGGTCTTAAGCTAATACATTGAAAAAATTTCAGTGACTTCTGCTCTGAAAGAAACTTTTTTTTCCACTGACAACTTGAGAACGATTGGAGCTTTTAGTACTCTGATAGTGTTTTTGCTCTGAGCCGACTAAACAAGATTATATTTAGTCACTGCTCAGTGTTGGCTGTGTTGCCTCAAACCTGTTTAAATACCTCACAGCACAGTTATAGTGTTGCAGATTTTGGGATTGTTCAGAAATATCTCCACTGCCACAAAAGAACTATGCATTTAGATGTTATCCATCACCGTTAACACTCTGCAAAGATGTGCCAAAGTTCATTTCCTCATGCTTTTATCCATGTATGTGTCCATAATGAAGAGCATATGGTTAAATGCAAGCTTCTCTGCCCTGACGCATATGCTTCAATGTGCCAACCAGCCATTTCAGATTTTAAATTATGTAGAAGATTGCCTGCATTAGTCAGTGCCAAAGCAAAACTAAAGCCCTGCCAGCTAGATCCTGTGGCCATTCATGAAAACAGAGGTTACTGCCAGAAAATGGTCACTAAAAATATGTTGAAGGTGCCTTCATCTGTATGGAAATGTGATAAAATAATTTTGGGTCCATTTGCAAGCACATGATTTTATATTATGCAAAATGAATTCAGTACTGAAGAGTTAACTTCATTTGATAGAAAACCTCTTTTTTTATATGCCGATTTGTGCTCAAGTGCACACATTAACAAACTAAAGTGAAATGATGAACCACCTTTAACCTTTATTTTGCTTGATAATGCTGTCTGATCGGGTTACTTACTGTTGTTCTGAAGTTATTCCAAGAGTGAGTTTCTGCCTCAGTCTTTCATACATGGACTGTAGCAAGCATGTAATTAGCTGTGTAATTTTAGTTTTGATTAGCTGTTTGCAAATGTTTCAGATGCACGAAGCGTCTATAATGTTTTAATTTGTAGCAAGGGTGCTGACTCCACTGGGTTTAAAGAGTTCACTAATTATAATCATCAAAAAGATTCAATGAAGTAGATACAGAACATGTCATACACTGTAAAAACGTCTTTGTTTTAAATTTCAGGATATTATCCCCATTGTTCTCAGCATTTTAGAAATATGTACCGTTGTCTGAAGCCTGTAGCCTCCTCTTTGTAAGCATTTAGCAGAATCTTTGTAATCCATTTTACCTTTGTTGCTGAGCTCTTGGCAGCTTGTTTATTATGGAGAAAGGAGTACTCTCTATTTGGCTTGGTCAGTTTACTCCTGCAGAACACTGGTGTGCACTTCGCAGCATGTAGAGGAACAGTAGTTTGCACTCATCCATTCACATAAAGGAAACATAGCATGCCGTCTCACCAGGCAGTTTAACAGGAGTCATGGTGAGATTAGCCAGCCCCACAGTGTTCACAGGCACACTGGTTACAGTTTATTGTTTTCATGAATTTAATATTGATTTAGCAGTTATAAATTGCTTGGCTGCTGCAGGACTTACTGTAGGTGTTCACAGGTTAACATTTAAAAGTTTGTTTGCTTCAGTTTGTAACCTCTCCAGTCAGTGACAGTAACAGCTCCACCACCACCCATGCAGACATACTGCATTGTTTTGAGCAGCTGCCAGAACAATAACACATTGTAGTTATTATTATTCCTCAGATGGACTAAGGACAGCAAACCTTATTCTTTTCTGTACTGCTTCATTCATGACTACTTGAGCAGGATCCAAGAATTCGAACATAATATGATAAGAGGAGCTGCAGAATAAGGTTGAGAGGATAATGATCCAACCACACCTTCCTGTTTTCCTGTTTACTTCACCGAGCATTTATACATATGGAGTAATATTCCTGCTGTGCTAATTTGGACAAACATATGCAGAGTAATTGAATACAACCTGGTTGTGCACGACACAAAATGTGAGCAAGCTGTGCCATCCCATTTGCTCTGAAACTGAATGCAAACTGCTTAATTCAGATGCAAAATGTACATGTCTTCCTTTCCATAAATGAACCTTTTCAAAGACTCTCCTTGATTTATTGACCTGTGCTTTTGGTTATTTGTTTTCATAAAACTGGCTGCAAGGTGTGAAAAAATATGAGCTCATAAAAAAATCATTAAAGTTGCCTCCTACTGAGGGAGCATTAAAATCAGCACATCAAAGGGTAAACCAGTGCTTATTTATTTTACAAACTACAAATAAAGTAAAAATTCTGAAATAAAATTGATCATAATCGTACATGAACAGGTTCACCTGACAGATTTCTGTCTGTATACTGTGCAAAAATTCAAAGCAGAATCAAGATGATTTTAAGATCACACACAAAACAACACCTGTTTTTGGATAAGGAAAAATCGAACTGTAGATATGAAACACTGAACCAAACAAAATGAATGGATTAAACATACGCAGTATCCTTTTAAATGTATTCTTAAAGAAAAATACACTCATTTTAATTATGAATTACTTACAAGCATTAAAAAATAGAGGAAGACAGCCATTTTTATGCTTTTCAATCAAAAGCTTTCACACAGCAGAAGCAGTCTCTTTTAATACCATGCATAGAGTTAGTGTTTGGTTTTCCATCTTCTGACACGACACCATTTTCTTCAGCAGTTGACAAACGACTGTCAGGGACATTTCTATGCGAAACGTGTATTGAGACGCAAGGAATTTTATTTCCTCTTTGATAGAAAAAACTCCTAACGTGATCCAATAAATAACTCCTGTTGCTCACTGGATGCTTTGGGGATGAGTTACTCTGGTGTACACACTTTAGATGGAGACATGGACATTTTGTAGCCTAGCATTAAGGCTGCAAATAACCAAGTTTTTTACAAGACTCTGCAACACTAGACTCTGGAACCTTCACTATTCAAATTGGCCATGTACTGTTTTGAATACATTAAACAATGTCCTCAAACATTACTCAAGCCACACTCTTTCGAATAGAATTAAGGGATTATGCCTGACAAGGTGAACATCTCATTTATTTGCTTATTCCATGGTCACTCTCATAAAGAAAAAAATAATTAGGACCATTCATTCAGATTTTCATGCATTTTTCAATCAAAACCCAAAGTTTTTAACAAGCTGTAACTCGGTTTATATGGCAGCACTAAAGGGTTTGACTAATACCTTAAAACAGTCATTGCCATTTCATAAAGGTCTAATGGTGTTAACTTCTCCAGTAAATAGTATGAACCATAGTTATGACTCAGCAACTGAAGACACTTCTATTACCTCAGTTCATTTAACAGTTTCATTAAACAGCCCGGTTCATCCATAAGCCAGAAAGCTAATGTTACGCTAGTGAGATTCAGTGCAAATAACATTGCATACAGTAGAAAACAGTTAATATAATTTGACAGTTTTTAAACAACAGGACTAGCTAGCTATGGACCATGTTATTGTACCCACACAGTATTCATTTTCACAAACAAATAACAGGCCATGTGAACTGTTGCTCTTAACCCGAAGTGGCAAGTTGAACATTAAAAGAGTTATGTGATGATCACTTATGTAATACAAAATATCAGTAAGTTCAGAGGTGCAGTGTACATCTTAGTGCTTGTCTATGAGAAAGATATGTTTAAGGGCTGAAATGAGATATATTTTTTTTATTCATTCAAATTATTTCTCATAAAAAAAATAAGTCAACTGGATACGGATAGCGGCTGAGCCAGCATATTAATTCAGAACAGTGAGGAGACTGTTTGGCTGGAACTACTTAGGTGTCCTCTATCAGAAATGAAAGGACACCCTGCAGCCAATCAAATTAAAGTGTTCACCCACACCAGTAACTTGTATTGGCAATATTTTTTTAAAGAAACATTAAATTCAATAGATGCAATTCAAAGTATTAGAGTCATAAATTTTAAAAACATAATCTTAACTTGAATCTCAGACCAGCCGCCCTTATGTTTGCTCTTTAAACCAGCATGTCCTCTAAGAAATGTTGTCGGATCCTGCGGAGCCCAAACAGAGGCCCCGTGTGCCACAGTGTGTTTACATTCTAATCTGTGTGATGGACCTGCCTGATAAGGCCTTGGGCAGTTCTGCAGCATCAGGGGAAAGAGACGGAGATCACGGCTCTTTGCCAGCAGCAGGAGCAGCAGCTGCAGGTTGCTTTTAGCAGTAGAGGGCACATGGGCTAATGAATCCTCAGTCTCTCTCAGTGACGCAGACATGGCATGTTTTCTTCTCACTGAACATCAGGCCGTGTCAACCTGGCCGGAGTCAACCTGCTGGAAAAAACAGAAAAGTTTTTTGTTTTTTTGTTGTTTTTTTTTTCAATACAAAAACTCTTACCGGTTCTGTCAGCATTGGCTTTGTGCCGTGGTTATCTGGGTGGGATGGTGTTCATGCCCCCGTTCATAAACATCAGTACATTCTGCTCTTGGCTCACATCAGACTGCGAAAGGAGGTCAAACACAAAAGTCCTACAGAAGAAAACACCTGAGCCCCATCACATTCCAACCAATGAAACATATCAACAGCAGAATATACAGAGAAGTCAAGGTCAAGGAAACATACGCAGCAGTAAGAAAGTAATTACATTTATAAATGCAGAGGAAGACTTGAATTGTGACTGGTCAGTATATATGCAGAAAATGAGACTGCTCCTACTGCAGGTATTTCTAAACAGCTATTGAACAGTGCAATTTTGTCGCATGAAATTTGTTTACAGAAAGAAAACATACAGTCTGGGCTTGAGCATGTGTTCTAATGTATACTTCAAAAACATGATTAGTTGTTTAGGCTTTTTTAGCCCTTAAAACAAGAAAAGCTTCAAACGGTTGGGTGAGAAAACGCCTTGAAACTCTAGTGCAGTTTCTGCAGTTTCCAAAAATGAAGGAATATGTCCAGAAAGAGTTATCTTCAAACAAAGCATGAACAGGACGATAGCTGTGCTACTGTCAAGAAAATCACACTCGATTGAAGAAAATTGTTGGAGTTTGCATGCAAGTTTCTCAGCAGCAGAGCAGCAGAAGGCAAGTTGGGATTTGGAAACACTTGATCAAATCTGTTCATGTTGATGGATTTATTGATTTTGCTTGTTGCAAGAAAAAAAAAATGTATCATTCAAGAGGGTTTGGCCAAACATTGTATTTTCTCTGCCAGTCTGTTCCACTGTAACTGTTTGTCTAATACAGATGAGTCATTTCCATGATGCCAAGTTTCAGTTTAAAAAGAGTCTGAAACCAGCTTAAATTTCCTCTCCAGCTCGGCCATATAGCTATCTTGTCTCAATTTTCTCTCCTTCAGTGACAGTTTATGCATGTTCTAATTTATTGCGCTATTATATTTACAAGGCTTAATGTTAAAAAACATACAAAGCCTGACTAATTGCTAAAACATTGGAGCTCATCCTCAGCTTTGTTCATACAGTGTAATGTGAGTAATGACAGAGGAGGAGAGTAGAGTTAATGTTCACCTGTCAGCAACACTTCTTGCCTGTGGATATTTTGTACCTGGCTACATGACTGTTGCAGGCAGTTTCTGTCATCCTTGTGATTGCTTCGTCTGTTTATGAAGTGCTGGAAGACAGTCAATCTAGTTGGGATGCATGAGAAAAAATGTGTGGAGGGAGACAAAAATCACCGTGGAGATAGGCCTCTCTTCGTCTGAGATGGCTGTGAATTACACGGCCTGTGATTGTTTTCTCTTGTCAGGAAGCACTGGGATCAAACTTTTCAGAAACTGTTCTGTTGTGTTTTAGACACCTAAGCTTCATTCAGATCCTGTTGTTGCATCTATTGTCGTCACATCAACGAATATTCCTCAGCTGGCGACTTTGGCATTGTGTATTCATGTAACGATTCTGCTTATTGAACAGGACCATCCTTCAATCAGA
Source organism: Ctenochaetus hawaiiensis (assembly GCA_029783645.1). Taxonomy (NCBI): domain Eukaryota; kingdom Metazoa; phylum Chordata; class Actinopteri; order Acanthuriformes; family Acanthuridae; genus Ctenochaetus; species Ctenochaetus hawaiiensis. Next base: position 1,565,296 of record JAPZDY010000020.1, read on the forward strand.
ACGCCTGGCCTCATTCTCTTTCTCTGTGTGAGACTAATACTCTGACAATGATTACTATGAGAGAGAAACATTACAGCTGCATTAAATTTATTTTATATTTGACAGGTAACAGCTGTGACAGGGTAGCCTGCAGAGTCACAGAGAAGCTAAAGGTATAGTGTGTAGGATTTACTGACTTCTAGGGGTGAGACTGCAGATTACAACCAACCTTTCCTTCCAGCGTGTAGGAGAATCAACATTAGCCACATAAGGGCATCATTAGGAGGACATATTTTGCTTTAAGTTAAAACCCTTGAAAGCTACTCAAACAGTTGGCTCAAATTTAGACAAATATTTGAGATTTCTTAAAAATGAGCCCTGTTGTCTCAGATAATCCATCAACTCTTTCTTCAGTGCCACCATGAGGTTACCCTTTGTGGGCTTTGTGTCAAATGTCTTCACAGCTATCATCTGACTTGCCAAAGAGAAACATGCCCCCCACCTAGGATGATTTTAAGGAACTCTGACCCTCAAACTTTTTATCTAGTGTCATCATGGGACAAACAATTTCAGTGCAGTCAAAACTTTGATAAATTATTAAATAACTGCATAGCTGTTGACATTCTTGTTGGCCTAGGCTGCACTCTGTTCCTAGTGCTAATAAACTAGAGTTAGCGGACCAACAAGCTAAACTTAGATTAAATGGTGGAGCATTATACCTGCTAAATGTTGTAATCAGCATTCTCATAAACTTTAGCATGCTGGCACTGATGTAGTGAAAAGCACCACTGTTCCTGTGCCCTGTTCACAGAGCTGCCAAAGTTGTAGACTTTAAGTTGTGTTTAAACAAAACCATAGTTTAATCTTCATTGTGTTATTACTGTTTGACTTAAATCATTACTTGACAACTGTCTATTTGCTCTTACCGCATTTTAACCACCAACCTTAACCAAGTAATTATAGGAATGATGGATGAAAAATGTTGCCACTGCACATTTAGAAACCTCATCATTAAGGTACATCTATTCTAGCAAGAGGATTGCAGTGCAGGAAAAATGATGAGGTCTGTTGAAGTTATGTTCCTGCAAGTCATATCTACTTGACCTTCTTAGCAGAAAAGCAGTGTAGGATCATCGCCTTGTGGGCTCATTACCTGGGATGACTGCCTGTTAGGCAAGGGGCAGGGTCAAGAGACACATGAAGTGTGCAACTTAATACATATCATACAGCACAACATGCTGAGAGGTCAATGGGGCAAGTTTCTAGGTAACACTATCATGATGACCCATGTTTTTGTCCAATAAAGGAAAAAAAGGACATCCAGAATTACCGAAACTCCACGTTTGTCTCCGTCTCAGTGTGATTCAACAAGAATAAAAAAGCACCAGCCAGTTAAGATCAACATGTTGATAAAGTGTTAAATATTAAAGAGCCACTCAGTTTATCTGCTCTGTGAGAAAAAGCACTAAAGAAACCTGAAATTATTCTGCAAGTTAAAAAGAAATTCTTTATGGGAATTGATGTTATCACTATCAGTATCATAGTGATAATGGTAATAAAAAGAAAAACTATAACCATTTATATCTTTAATTAAGACATTGGTTTTTCCCCCCTTTACTACCTAACACAGCATTTCTTTAAAAATATAATCCCAGGTTTAATGTCTCTTTTCTCCTCAGTGGGCGCTTTAAAAATTGATGTGAATTATATCGCAGGTAGATTCACTTTGCTTTATAGGCTAATCTTTCAAAATTCAAGCATATTTTATGACAAATCAAATAAGCTCTTTGTGATTTTTTTATGTGTACCCTCATGGAGATGTCCTGTATTTCCTGCAGCTTCCTCCAGCACTTACTTTTTGTTTTTAAATCTTGTGGCTCTTTGACCTCTCCCCTCTTTGACACATACTTTATGATGTTTGTGAATTTGACGCAATTACAGCAGCCCCGGGCATGAACTTCTAAGACCCCTCTCAGTGTTATTTTTCTCCCTGAAACCACATTAAAAAATGAAAATTGAAAACAGAGGGAGAGGTCGAGCAGCCTGTGTTTAGCTCTTCTGCTGCCACCCACTCAGCCCTACATAGCTAATGGGTTTGACCTCCAGCCGTGTGGTGACCTTTCACCAAACAAAGTCCTTTTTGAGCAGAAAAGCAGAAAGTCAATCACAAATAAAGCGTACTATGAAATCAATTGAAGAACTTTTTAAACAAAGAAGCCTACATACACCTTTTGCCCTTGAGTTTTGTTTTGTTATGACCTGTGTAACTAACCTTAGCCCCTTGTTTTTTCACTCTCAGGGCATGTTAACCACTTTGAGGATGTGTCTGACACCGCTTGGGCCATCCTTTATAAACCCTTTGTGTGGCCTTACACATGTGCTTGCTTTTAAAGCATAAAGTTGACTTTGCACACTCACAACCCCATCATCAAAATTAATTGCTTTTCTTTTTTTCATTTCTTGGACAAAACCCTCAACCCTTAAAGTGGCTGTAATCAATATGTTTATGTTAACAATGTTTGAGCGAACAGACGCTCATAGTGATGAGTGTAGGTATAATTATGCCTGGCTCTGCTGGATCTAAAGATAAAAGTGAAGTGAATATTGGACCGATATCAATTAGGCCAGAAGCACAAGTTACTGAAGGTTTAAAATGTCCTACATCACATCAAAAGTCCCAAACTGATTATCTGCACTGTTATTCTATTATTCAATTTTTCCACATTAAGCCTCTTCTTAGATCCAACCCCTCTATCTCTACCCTGTTGACTTTTATCTCACTCTGTAATACAATTTGCAATTAAAACCTAAATGTGTTCTAAAGCATCAAAAGACCTTTATACTGAAGCCTCTCTGGAGCCATGCATAGATAGAGGTGCCTGCACCCATATGAATTACTCATCCAGATGAAGAGAAGGGTCTCATCAACTACGTTCCTGCTGTTACTCTGTATTTAAATTCATCTCTCACTTTCCTCATTGTGCTTTCCCCACAAATAGGATCTGCTCAGTAACAGTCAGCATGAGGGCCTGAATAATGCCACCATGAAATTTCCTATTCATGTCTCATGTCGCCAGAGTGAAAAGTCTCTTCTGCCTCCCTCTGTTGTCATGCACAAAGAAGTGTTCGCAGGAAAGTGTAGGAATAACATTTTTCTGATATTCCAGTTGTGTGAACATGGAAGTGAAACTCAGTGGTAAATGAAACACACATCAGTCTAATTTATGAAGCGGAGATGGCATCGGCACAGCACATCAACGGCTCACTGCCGATGTGGCGTGCTAGAAGAGCGTAGAGGAGGGTGCAGCAGACTGAAATATGCTTTGGGTTAATGGGGTACACACTGCTCGCACAGCAGCAGAAAAGTTCTGCCACAAACAAGGAGGACACTTGAGTTTGGCTCAGAGGCTTGCTTTTGATGATGCTGAAAGATTGTTGGCACTCCCTAGTTGGCAATTGACTGGAAACATGCTGATGAGAGAGTAGAGGCCTTTTCATCTGTGTGCTATAACCATTACCTGAAATGGCTGGTTGTAAATCAAAATTTGAGCAGTTAGGGAGGGGCCGTGGGGGGAGCTTGTTTTCTCACTGACAGCAAAGGAAAGGAAGACATTAAAGAAATGAAAAATGTGTAGAGTGATTTAATGACGATCATGACGTCTTTGTTGTTGAGGTTAAGTTTATCGTAATAAGGTAATATTAACTGGAGCCAACCAAGCTACAAAATGTGAGGGTTTTTATTATCATAGTGACATTCCATGAGTGCAATACTGAATGGGCCAACTGGGCACAGGCCAAGGGACCCATGGAGTCAGGGGGCCCCTGGGGTGAAGTGGATGTTTGAAGTGACTGTTGAAATTTCCTGCAACCATATGACTTCAGAGAGACACAAAGTACCACAAAGAAGACACCAAGGTACCATGAAGACACAAAATGCCTACAGAAGCACAAAAGCACCACAGATAGTTAGCTGCCAAAGAGGTATACAATAACTACAGAGGCAAAAATGTAACACAAAGAGAACCAGAAGTATCAGAAAAAGACACAAAAGTGCCACAGAGAGACATAAAAGCACCACAGAGAGAGAAAATTCACCAAAAAGAGGCAAAAACAACCTAAAAAGACCCAAAAGAGTACTAAAGTATACAAAACTATCACTAAAATGCACACAGTCTGTGTATAACTCTAAGAAGTGGAGGGAGCCTTTTACATGTCCGTGCCCAAGGAGCATGTTTCATAATCCTTATGCATACTAATAATTTTTTTCTTCCCCCTAATAATGTGTTTTGTGCTCTTTTTGCAGGTAAAATGTCAAACATCCGCGCAGTCAGGAAGAGGCAACAGCTGAATAACTTGGTTGCCATGGTGACAGAGCTAGCCAGGCCGGGATGCACCATTGTGGATTTCTGCAGTGGAACGGTACATCAGTTCAGCAACGCATGTATATTTATCACTGCACCTGACCATGACTGTATTTAACCACAAACCACTGGCAGCCAGCAGAATGAAAGCGGTTCTCCCTCATGTTTTTTTCTCCTCTTTAAATGCCTTTTTCTTGGTGGATGTTGTATAATTAAAAGGGATAATACTTGGTTGGAAAGGGCAGCTCTAATCATAACTCTGCTGATGATGTTTGTTTTTCTGTTTCGCATTTACCTCTTTCCTTATACTTTCTCTCAGGGCCATGTAGGAATTGTTCTGGCTCACACACTCCCAGATTGCCAGGTAACGTGTATTTGTGCAGATTTGTGCACATTTTTTTGTATGTTCTTGTAGAATACTTATTTATTTATTTATTTATTTGGTTTGTCAAACTAAATAAAAATTTTGTTAACTTGACTTTGGAATCTAGTCATTTTTAAGAGGCGTCTGTCAATATGTTGATTATTTATATTTTGAGCACCAAAAAGTTTGAATATAAATCAATACATCAAGTGATAATAAAGTAATTATTAAAGAAGAAGAATGATTATATCATGTTTTTTTCTTATTATTTGAAAAAAAGAATGAACCCACAAAAATAGGCCTCCTGTAATCATTCAGTTGTGTTTTTTTTTTAGATTTTATGTGTAATTTTCATTAATGTTTTTTTCACACATGGATCTCAGTGTTTTGAAAATAACTTAAGGTTTCCAAATATTGAAATTTATTATTGCTCCATTATTGAGAGCAACAAACAGCTGTGAAAGGCTTTTTTTGTGTCTTCATTGAAGGTCATCCTCATAGAGAACAAAGAAGAGTCCTTGGTCAGGGCCCAGAGTCGTAGCGCTGAACTCGGTCTGAAAAACATCGGCTTCATTCAGGCCAATTTGGATTACTTCACTGGACCGTTTCACATTGGGGTGAGCAGAGCAAGCACCAACAAAGGTGGCTCCATTTATTTTGATGATCAGAATCTGCAGATAATCAGCTGAGAGTTTACGGTGACTTAACAATTAAAGATTTTCCTCATTTTTGATACAAAAGAGATTATGGCAAGCAAATGCCAAGTGTGACTCTGGTAAATCCAAACTAAACTAACCCTTGAAAACAATAAAGCCACACAACAGCACAAAGACTTTAGCCAATTCAGCAACACCTGTGTTTTGAGGTAAACTTACTGTTTTGTCAAAGGGGTCTGGTGGCTTTGAAGAGAACATAATGTGCTGTTAATTATAACCTCAGTTTTGTCAGTCAGTCAGAAAGAGCTAAGAGCAAGCATGAAAATATTTCAGATGTAGCATAAACTTAAAGTGATATTGATTTTTACATTTTGTTGGCTGACCTTTTATTAGTCGGCTAAAATGTATTATGCCTTCCCTTTCCAGAGCAGCTCATTGCTTAGCTCCTTATCTGATACTCTTGGTATTTCTCCAGTATGGGAACATGCCAACCGCCATCAACTAGAGATAACGATAATGATACTGTGTCTGATGGTATGCCACTTTATAATACCTGCACTATCCCTCTAATGTCCTTTTTTAATGTAATTCACATTGATAAACTGTAATCACAATCCAATTTTCAATTCTCGCATTGAACATTTTGGGCAAATTGAATTGCTTTTCCCGCTTACACAACAACCTTCCACAGACTGGTGGAAAATCCTGCTGCCACAGGGAAAATTTAATCAGCAATAACATTTGGTGTGGGAAGTCTCTTTCGTCCATGAAAATACAGAGAATTACACTAATGTAGTCCCACTGCCATAAATATAATAGTCTTTTTGTTTAAACTCACTGAAACAGAAGTGAGAATTCCATTAAATTAAATCATTTTACTGATGAGTAATTACCATTTTCCATAATGTCATAATCTATATATGTACGTATCTATCTATCTGTCTATATACAGACATATACAGGTTTATATCTATATATTTATTCATGTTTAAGATCACAGTACATCACATGGACACTCATATCTTATCTTTCCCTCATATCTCATCTTTTTTTCCAGAGCCTGAAAATGTCAACATGCAATTATTTTTGTTAGTGCAGCCAAGAAGGCTTTTCATTTCCTGAAATGGGGCTTATAATCAGAACCCTTTTAGTGCTCTGCGCTTGATTCATGCATCGTGTGTCAGCGTCCTCTTTCTGATTGTTGGGGAGCCAAAAGGTAGATTTACACAGAAAATGAAGGACAAAGGTAAAGTCGAGATTTAAAACATCCATTTAATGAGGAGTGTTATTGGCCAACTTGTTTGTTTGTTCTTGTTTGTTTTAAAAATCTGGTCTTCAAAGATTTTTTCAGTTTGGTTACAATTTTTTTTCTTTTTTTTACCAGGTTATTAAGATTTATGCTGTTAATGAAGTTGTAAGGGTCACCTTTGGAAGGGAAAGTGTTATTTTTGAAAAGTGTTTGTAATAGAAGTTGTCCCCACCGTTTTAAGTTTTACGCAGGGAACTCAGTGCCCTTTTGCTTCTTAATTCATTGCGCTGTTTTTATACCAACGTCTCTGCCAAGACTGCAGTCTGTGCAGCCTGTGTGTGTTTATTCAGGTTAAACATCTTGCTTCGTAAAGGCACTTAAATCAAAAGTACCTGCGACAACAGACGAAATATTACCTAACTTTTAACCTCATTGCTGAAGTCACTAAAATAAACTCAAATTTTAGATTAAATACGGATACTGCAAGTGGAAACTCTTGTTAGTCCTTTTTTTAAAACACCTGCCTTCATCTACAGAGCTCTTTACTTCTCATACTGATACTTGCTAACAGTTTAAAACAAATAGATACTTGACTGCAGTTCAATTATAGGCTCTTTAAATCTGGCTGGTGTCACCCAAAAACAGATCTTAAGGATGTCAAAAAAAAAAAAAGAAAACGTCTTTCCTCACTTAGAGCCTCTGAATTCCTGTTTCCACACAGGACATGTTTTGTTCTTTCACAGAATCTTCATCTTCATCGCACTTAATCAGTGTGGTAATTTATGTCTCTCAGGTTAGTGTGTCTTCCCCCTAAACAAGTCGGGCAGATCCATCTTCCTGAAGTGTGTCATAGCCCAGTTTTTAAGACGCAACCGTGCTGTAGCCTCACTTTAACTCTCTCCGGGACAAATAGGAATATATATGTACCTGCTGTAATTAGAAGTAGCTATTGTTCCAGCACCGTCACTCCACTGAGACCTGTTCCACTTGGCAAGAAACAAACCGCACAGATTCTTCATCTCCTCAATATGTGGGTGTTTTTTTTCCCCCCCTTGCCTAGTAAGTTCATGAATTTCTTTCACATGATGCATGAATGTCAGGATTTTTCTATAAAACAGGTGCTTTAGTTTGTCCTCATTCCACACTGCTTTAAATTTGGACCTCAGTGTTTACGAAGCCTCGGCTGTTGCTTTGGCTAAGCTTCTTCCTGCATGGCAGATATTTCCACCTGAAGGAGCGAGCCATCATACTGATTTTAATCCTGTTATGTATAATACATGGTCCCATTTTTAGTCTCATCCATTTAATCAGGCTAATAAGGCTGAGGTGTCTCTATTCTTAGTCAGTGCCTGCTTTTCCTGTCAGCAGTCACATGCACTAGCTGTCTACATAAAGTTGTACTCAGTTTTTATTCTGTCTCCTGTCAGATGACATTGAGTCAACAGGCGGCTCCAGCTGCAAAAGTTGTAAAGGAAAGTTGATTTGGATTTTATTGGATTCAAGTCCTTTTATTGCTTCTGCTTAAGGGTCAGATTGTTTGCAATTGATTTTTTTTTTTAGTTGACTTCTTTATGTTTGTGTGAAGAAGAAAAAAAACGTATTTGCTGTTATTGCTTTAAGCCTGATGTAAAAATGGTTATTGATTAGCTCCAAAGGCTTTATCAGCTGTAATTCCAAGGCTGATATCATATAAGATTCCACATCATTTTTTCTTTTCTTTTCTTCCCTGTTTCTTAACTTTAAGTCTGTTATTTTTTTTGTAATTGAAAAGCAGGTCCACCTTTAAGTAAACAACTCTTTGATTTCGTGTAGTCAAACTTTATCTTATCTGTGCCACACACACAAACATGCACTTGTAGGCTCACTACATGATAAACGACTCTTGTCAATGATGGACCTAGTTTTCTCCAGTTTGTCTTGAATTTCTGGGGAACATCAAGTGTGACATTTTAATGAAAATCTGTGCATAAAAACTGATGTAATCAACACAACAAAGAAAAGAATCAAAGCTTTTATAAGCAGTTGCAGAAGAAGGTGTGATGCAACAGTTTTTTTTAAAGCTCTGGTGTCTCTCCACGGAGCTTGCAGCGTGCTGTTTAAGAACGGTATGATGTTGATTAAGTAGAGTCTTCGTTAGCTGTGTTGCAGGAACTTGTTCCAACTTGGGCTCAGATAGGACAGGAGAGGGATGTAATTACTTGAATAAGACTGAGTAATGAAGCCTCATTATTTCTGTGATGTAATTATTGGTAGAAAGATACAGACAGAAACAGCTTTTCCTCCCTCCTAAAGACGTATTAATTAATAAAGAACGCAGCTTTATAAATGGCCCTTGGTCTTTTGGTTGTCGCTTATTGATTTACGATTTCTTCTCTCAGAGAAATGTTTGTGCAGAGGTGCATGACATACTGTTAGTCTATAAGTCTTGCATATTTTCACTTTCCATTATCCTTTTTTAATTAGTGTCTCGCATAATGCATTGTGCTGGAACATAGTTTATCAATATTGCTTAAGAAAAATAACTAAAACTAAATCTTGGAATTGATTAGGCAAGCATGCTTTGTGAATCAAGAATTGGAAATACATAATTAGTTATGAAAACATGTCAGAGTGTATTTTATGCATTTCTCTTGGTTGGATGGCTTTGTGTTTGTGTTAAATGAAGGCTAAAGGTTATAAAATGTAATTAGGATTTACCACAGCATGACTAATGTACAGCATTAAGTAGCTGGCTAAGAGTGATGGTGTTTCTTTGTTAATGATTTTTGCTTTAGATGTGGGGGGTGTAACATCATGCAATCTTTGATAGGCACTCCTCCTACTAATCAGCAGTCTGAGACATGCCGCTGGAAGAGTGTTAAGTTTTTTCGTAATGTCATGAATAAATGCAGGATAAAAATTTGATGTCAAACTCTCCTAAATGCAAGGCCATGCAGGTAAATGATGTTAATTCCACAATTTTGTACTTTCTGGTTATTCTTTTCTGTGCAGAGTCTCCTTGTGTAACTTTAAATCAAAGCACATCTTTCCAAAGTGGAACAAATGAGTCTTTGCAGATGAACAAGGAGCTCTTCACACAGTTGAAAAAAAAACCCATTTTCATAGTAACACAGCATGGAATTACACATAAAATAGTTTGCACATTGTGAGTACACTCACTTGATTTCTTGTGTAATTGGAGCTGAATCAGTGCCGCAGCCATGCAGCTGCCAGGGAGAGCTTGTGCATCTCTGAGAAAACAAACCCCTGACATTTTACTGACTTTGCAATGTTTGGAGTGTCTGTATCTTACCAAATCTTCGAGGCCGCAGCCAGCCTTGGCACAGTCCTGTACTAGCCGCTGCTCTGAGCCTCTGCTCTGTGGCACTGCTGTCAGGGCAACATGCAGTCGACCCAGACTCACGGACGCCAAACGACAACTTCTTGGAAGACTAGAATAGAAGTTTTAAAGTGACTGCTTAACCAGACATCATTAATGTCAGTGAGCCTGCGTAGCTATTCACACATTGAAGCCGACAATGCTTTTTTGTTCGGAACACTGACAGATAATTTATTCAACTAATTTCTATACTCGAGATGAAACCATTTCATTTACCACTGTACTTTGAAAATTATGCTCATTGTCTTTAATGGGTTATAATGTAATTTTGCAGATTGACATGTGAAAGAGCCGTATAGAATATAAACGGTATTGGGTCTATTAGTTCCTTTTACGTGATTCAATATATAACCACTCCATTACTAATGCATAGCTAGGTGTTCAGCACCGCACACAATTTATCC
>JAPZDY010000020.1:1582539-1600847 GCA_029783645.1 Ctenochaetus hawaiiensis
TTGGCTACTAAAATCAACCCCAAGTGGCCATTTGGGGAACTGCAGTTTTTGGCAATTTGATGCTTGCTTCATATTACAGCCCTCATGTCCAGTAACACTCTGAAGAGAAAACACACTGAAAGTCTAAAGCCATACTAGTGTTTTTATGCAGCAAACTGTCATGCACACATTGACAATTTAAATCATGATGATGGTTTGGTAGATAATATTTACCAGGTTCATTCTCTTAGGTTACCCGCTAGCAGGCTAACATTTGCTTATTAGTGCTAAAAACAGTATACTCCTGATTTTAGTGATTACAGTGAGGCTAGATACAAGGCTGGAGGGTTGCCAAAATTATTTAATTGCGGAATTTAAACAAATTTCATTAAAATCCATTAAGATACATTTTTGAATACTTGTCCAGATGTGGTTTGCCTGGAGGAAAAGTTAAGGGATTGCCTGTTTGCATGATGTATCTATATGGAGAATAATTGTCTGTGCATAGCAATACGCCTGATCATTGTTGTGATATTTTAGCCTGAACCAAGTTGGTGAACTGACTGAATTTGCCATCCCTCTAGTGTTGCTTATAGACGCATTAAAAATTTTTTGGTTTGAGTTAAAGAGTTTCTGCCATGTGGCGGATAAATGATCTGCTAAGAATGTTTCCCTGCCACTCGTCCAGTGTGTGTGCTGAGATTGGCTCTTCACAGCTGGATAAGCAGATGTAGGACAGAGATGGATCAGAAAGAACAAATTCATGTAGCTACTCTTGTGTTGATGTGCATGCAACAGTTAGTTTCACTGAATGGCTTTTTATAAAAAACATTCATGAAATTCTTAAAATGATCTGATCTGTAGTTTTTTGTTGTCATAATGTCTTGAGACCTTACAGAAATCATCCAGAACTTTATTTTTAGTATTAATTACACCTGCAATAATCAGTTTCTGTACTTGTCATCTTTGTTTCAGGAGCACATGATCCTCTGTCGCTTCGCAGACCAAACTGCTGTCCAGCTCCCCCCTGAGAGGCGTCTCATAGGTACTGTTCACAATCACCTCCTCATGACTAAATATTCACCCACTTTACTTTTAAATTTCTGACAATAAAGATGGAAACTATCCTGTTGTTTTTTGGCCATTTAATTTACTTAAACCATGGATTTTTAATGCACATTTTATGCTTAAATTCCTTTTTTTAAATTTCACACTAAAAATAATTTCAGGAGGATAAATTTTGAGAAGTACCGACTTTACCAGCTGAGAATAACATCTTCTAGTTTGACTTCTGTTTATCATGTAGTAGTTTAGGTAGTAGGTTTTTCGGGACACCTAAACAGTTACTCAGTACATGCCGTTGTGTTTTCTGAGGTTTCTTTGCACTGTGACCTTGCTCTACTTTTTCAAAGAGTCTAGACTTTTGAAAAGTGTGAAAAATGTTAATGCTGGAATTTCTTGGATGTGACAAAACAGCTGCAATGAACAGCTGCCAGATCAACGTTGTCAGATTCAGACGGAAGTGTTTTGTCAGAGTGAAACCTCCAGGCCTGTGCTGAAGCGTCACTGTACACCGTTTCATTATGTTGAGGACTCTCTTCACCCTGATAGCTCTCCAGCTTATCAAAGCTTCCCTCTGAATCCGAGGAGGCTCCCTGATGCCTCGTCAGTCTGAAGCCCTTTCATATGTACCTGACACGACCTGTCACCGAGGTTTCTGCTCTATATCAGCTAACAGGGTTCAACCTCTCCCGCTAACATTTTCTAACCATGTTTGATCTAATCTCTCTGGAGCCTGCCAGAGTGACTGTGACCGTGTAGGCAGCTTGGCAGACCAAAGCTCACATTTATTGTGTCTGCCACCTGCTACCTATACCTGCTAAACTGCATACATCTGGCTCTGATAGTGCAGTAGTGTGGCCTGTGCATGTGATGGGAGGATGCACAGCACATGCAGAGAGATGTAATTTTATAGAATTCCTATTTAATTCGATCCTGAAAAATATCTGAACATGATGAAAGAGTGCACTGATTAATGCAGTGCATGGGAACAATACTAATAAATGGGCATACTTTAAACCTAAACATGCATAAGACCTAGTATTGTTTTTTTATGTATATTTTCATCCTGAAAGGGTTCACTATTAAAAAGATACAATGTTACACTGAAATTTTCCCTAAATTTCCAAGCTTAAATTACCATCACAAATGTCTTTAATGTCCCTACAATTTCCAGAAATTTACAAACAACAACCCAAGAAGAATCTTTGCCAAACATGTTTCTCTTTCTTATGTTGCATAATGTTAATAAACATGTTAAAAAGGATCTTGTGTCAGAGTATATGTTATCAGTGTGTTAACATCTTTCTTTGTTTCATTTTATATCTCAGCATGCTATCACTTAAAAATTATAATATTGGTTTGGCTCTTCTGATAATCTCCCTCTGATTAATTGTAACTTTTGGAAATTAATTTTTTGGATAATAAAACACTTTTATTTCTCGCTTTGGTCCACTCCAGGTAAGCAGTGTATGGGCCTGGTAGACTTGGACCGTTCATGGGCAGCAGAGACTCATGGGTACTCGGTGCGGGTGATGACTATGGAGCCTGAAAGCTGCTCACCAAAGAACAACATGCTGGTGGGAAGGCCACCACTACAGAGTGGGCTGGATGTTGGTGGCCAACAGGAAGCAGAATAAGAACTGCAGTCATGGATGGTTTGTTTCAGCGCTCTGCCTCTGTGTCTACTGACTGTATCATGATGGTGCTGAGAATACAACTATTTCTAACCCACCGTCAGCATTTCCTTTTTTTATGAACCCTTTTGTAAGAAATGGCCTCGGAAAATAAAAACAGCTTTTTGCTTATTATTTGTGGACCAGTTATCTTCAAAAATCTCTTTCAGACTGAAGGTAAAAGCAACAATGCCTTGATTTCTGATAGGATAAACACATAGAAGGAGTGCTCACCTCACCTAAGTTAAATGCACTGAATTATTGAGCACTTAGTTGACGTGTAAAAGAGCTGAAGTCTCTCACCAACTGCTTCCTTGCGTTTGTTTCTTTGCCTAAACTTTGTGATCAAGCTGTCAGCTTAAACAGAAGCAGCAGGAATTACACGCCCACACTGCAAACAAGGTACGCCACACTTCCACATGCTGTCTTTGCAGATAGTCTGCATACAGCCCTCTGTGACAGCACTCAGCAGTCAGCTCCCCCTGTTGCCAGGTATTAACAGAAGAAGAAATTCAACACTAAAAACTTGTCTGCACTTAAAGTTGAGAAGAGGAATTATCATTATCTACCTCTCTTCTGTGTGTGTGTGTTTGTGAGAGGCTGAGAGAGGAGAGAGGAGGATGTTGAAAGAGAGAAATTGGATTCAAGCTCCTATCACATCAGTTAAAATATAGCATTTGTCACAGTTCTACAGAGAAACTGATTATTCCTCATAAAGAATGAATAAGAATATGGTATGCATCCCATAATACGTTCAGCTGCAATGAATATTTTATGATGCGAGTGAAAAGGTCAGTGTGCTTGATTAGATGTGCAACGTTCAGAGCCTAGTAGCTGAACATCACACAAAGCGCTGCGTATTTCCAGTCCTGTATACTTTAGACGTACAGTAGCCTCCTTAAGCCGTCATTCTCCTAGGTGAAACTGGTTATCTGTTTCTCTGAAAAAATCCTGTGTTGTCACTTTGACAATGTGCTGCGGCTGCTTGAGAAGTCTGGGGAGGTAGCAGGAGAGGCAGTTTTCCCTCTCAGGTTGAGGGGATATAGACGGAAGCAGTGCAGGCTTTTCCAGCATCAAGCTCATCTGAATTCAGTCAGCAGAGTCAATCTGTCCCGAGGTGAATGGCCACAGACGCAGCTCCTTCCAAGGACTGGAATTATTTCAAAGGGAGATGTTCATGCTTGTGGCTCTGCACAAGTGCGCTTTACAGAAAATGCATAAAGGCACAAAAGAGGAGTAAAAGAGTAGGCGGCACTGCTTAAAGCTTGCATGAGATAGGAGGGAAAAATTTGAGGTGTGAAGTGGTTCGATTCAGCCCAAACACCCGTAGCTGGAAGGTGGCTAGACAGGAGTCTTTGTTTAGAAAAATAGGTGAGATATCAGAGCTTTTTCATATGTAAATGCTCAGTGTTTCTTTTTGAATAATTAGACTTATGGAGTCCTTCTGTGCATACAGCATAAAGCCAGCAATGCAAAGCTGATTGCATTTTTATTATGCAATTAACAGAATCAGATTTATTGCCAAGTGGAATTTTATGTTAAAAAAGGAAGTATTGCACACTGACTGACCTCAATACAGACATAAACAAGAGTCAAACATGAAAAAAACAGTTTTTTGGAGCAAAAGGAACCTGTGATAGGAAAAAAATATGCTCATAGACTGTGATTGAATCAGTGAGTGGTGTTTGTATACATGCTGATAATTGGCGCCAGAATAATCATGAATAAACAGTTGTATGCTTCTTTTTTATGAACTTAGTGGGCAGACTCTTCACCATCTGTGTGAGTTTTTCAAAAGCAGCTCTGAACTGAACAATTTTTGCAGCAGAAAACCTCTGTTATGAACTTCAGTTACAGTATCACTTGTAATTTAAATTCTACTTGCCTTGGTGTTTTCCACTTCATTACACTGGTGGCGTTTATGGCCATTTGCCTGCAACAGTTCGTTTTTTTGATATTCTGGGTCCCTCTCTGTTGGTATGAATTTCCCCTTGTGACAGTGACCTTATAAATGTTTTCACTGCTACTAGAGACACAGATGAAACATATAGAGGGAGTCCCTGCTGCCTTTCCAATTATCTTAAATATCATGCTTTAAAATGTGCCATTTAACGCAAAATACTACCACCAATAAAATGTGTCTTATTTCACCAGATTATATTTTCCCCTAAACAATGTTGAGCATAGCAGTCGGGTCTAAAAACACATTTTTATGCACACATTTCCTCTTTGGTTGCCTTCAGCAGGCTCCCGCTGCTGTAATTTTGCACACCCTAATAATGTTGTTTTCTATTCCTGATGCCTCACACTTGTTGTCACCTTATATATCCCCAGTTAAGAATTTCCCTGCATATATTCTATTTTTGCATGTATTTTCTGCCCCTGCCTGCTGTAGCTTTGTCTGTAATGACAAAATGTAATAAATAACTTCTCCAAAGGGATTCAATACAAGATGAGGTCACCCAAATCACAGAGGTACATTTTATTTTTGTTATCCCCCTGACGAACAGCATATCTTGTGCATTAGACATGTTGGTGTTTGGATTTTACTTTTGGCACCACAAATAAAATTTGCAAGTACTGTAACCTGTAAAAGAATAACTATGAAATTTGGCACTATAGATTCAAAATATTGTAGATTCAGTGTTCAGTAGGCGACCTTTCAATTACCTAATTTTCTAATGTAACTTAGCCGGTCAGTACATAAAGGTCAGGTTCAATACAAACAAAGAGAATACATTTTTGATAATAAATCACTTACGAATGAATATTCTGGTTTAAATAGAGCTGACATTCACAAAGGATTGCAATAGTATTAGATTTTCACAGTGTGATAACTGTCTAAGAAAGTATCATAGTATTAAGGTATCACCAACACATTCACAGCCCAGCTAATCAAATACAACTAGTATTGTTCTGGCCCTTGATGTCTGATGCACCCATTTTTATAATTAGCGGTTAAAATGACTCTTAAAGGGATGAAAACAGAAAGAGATTTTGTATTAGATTCCCTCCAGACAGACATTTATACTAAATATTGTACACTTGTTACAATAATTTGTGTCCAATTAGTTAGTTTCTGCATAAAAGCATAATGTTCACATTAAAATCCTTAAAATTGTTGGGCCTAACTAATAAATTTCAGAATCTGCAAATTTAGTTTATTCTGAAGTTGCTGGAGGGTGTCTCCTACTTCACTAAAAATTCCTCTCTGAGATTATGTGTTTTCGCAGCTTGAAGTTTCTACATCACACTTGTGTGAGTTGCAAATCGGAGCAGCACTGACTTCCAAATTATCTGTGATGTCACAAATCATGTCTGAAAATCAGATTTTCAGTGAGTGGAGACCAGACTTTCTGCATTAAGCAGATGAATGTAGAAACATCCTTTTGCACATGGAAACTCAGATATCACTCTGTAGTTACAAGAGGAACAGTATTTTTGAGTGACGGAGGGCTTTAAACACTTTCAATTGCACAAAACTCAAAATAAATGTGAAATATTTTTTTATATTGCTAATGCTGTAGAATTCAGTACCATGGATGGTCTAATTGACATTCATGGTATGATTACAGTTTTCATACCACATACGCTATGAAGCCATATGCTAAAACTCTACTTTTATGGACACCTGCTTATTTATACATGAATGAAATAGGTTTTTCCCGGAGCCAGACTCCTCAAAACTCCATAAAAATGCATAAATCCGTAAAAATGTGCATGTATAATCAGCACTAAAAATAACAGAGAAACATGTGTTTTTGTATTTTGGTTGAACTGCAAATTTTAATTTCCACCTGATCACTCTGAGTTTTCTTGGTAACGGGTGCTCCGCATAACCTCGTACTTAGTTTCATATGTAATAAATCATCATGGAATCACATTCTAACAGTCCAGTGATGAAAATAATGTGATTAATGGTGTAATTATACACAGCCGGCATTTCTCCGATCACTTGATTCTGGAGATGTCAGAACTCTGGACCGCCGCATGGATTTATGATGAAGTTGTTGACAGGGCGTAACAAGGCGAGCAGTGCCATGTATCAAACGGCGGCGGTGACTGTGAACAACCAGCAGTAATCATATCCAACCTTCATCTCCTTCATCTCATGCTCCAGTAATGAAAATGATGGCGTTTGACGTTTTCCAGTGAGTCCTTACAGGAGAGTTATTGGATTGACTGCCTGAAATTCTCAAGGCAGCGGGCTGTCACATCACACAATGAGGCGTTTTAATTTGCCACATGCAAGACAGGAAGTGCAATTCACCAGACTTTGAATGTGAAGTTCTGATTGTGACCCGGGCAGCGTAGTCGCCTTCTGAGAATCAGATGTGATCTCGTTAAATAATTAAAATGATAAAGAGCTTGTAGTTTCATAAATGGGGCATCAAAATTTCCAAGATGTTGTTCAAATTATGATGGGAAATTACATTTAGGAAAAGCAGCTGATTGCAACTATTTTCAGCCTTCACCAGTCCAAAAGAAAAACAAGCTCACATAAAGTGAATCGATTCATTTTATCAAAGTATTTTGTAAAAACCTAATCGTTGTGTTTTGTTTATATTTAGAATAATCCTATGTCCATCAAATCCCTCATTTATTAAACTTCTCAAAGTGTCAAACCGCTCATTTTTGGATGTTGTGCTGCTTTTCTTTTCGTCCTCTCAAAAAATCAGCCCCAGTAATTTTCACTGCATTGTTTCTGCTGCGTGAGCAACATCTACCTGGGTGGGCGATGCACCTGCGTGCCTCAGCAGGCTACGCAATTAATTAAGGCATTTGCAAAGCATGCGCGCCACGGAGCGGCATCTGGAGCGTCCGCCTCCTGCTCCTGACTGTACAGGTCGTGACGATGCCTTCAAAGTGCCAGAAGCGCGGCTGGCTGGAACTCCGCTGTGTTTTGGCCGCTGGTTAATAAAAGACGGAGGATAAGGTCTAACTGCAGTGGGTGCTGTTGGTTGGAGAGCACGCTGACTGAACTTGTGAGGAGAGGGAGAGAGAGAGAGAGAGAGAGAGAGAGAGAGAGAGCCGTGCGCTCTTTTCCCGGCAGAGTGCGTCCCGCTCCACACAAACACACACAAAACACACACAGACACACATCGGGGTCACTCTGCCTCCGGGCTGCGGGCTGGTTTCGCTCCCGCACCTCTTGAATTTATCGCACATGAACAATCGGAAGGACGCCAGCAGACCTGTCCTACCTGTGCACCTTCAGCGTGCCTCCGAGAAACTCCGGTCCGTCTTCGCTCCCTCCGCCGTCTCCTTCCCCGGTGCTTTTGGATTACACAGAATAACAAGCAGCGTGGGCGCGTAACTCCCGAAATCATGGATTTATGGATCAAGTTGATGTTGTTGTGCAGCTGCTGCTTCGGAGCAAGTGCAGACTATGACGGCAGGTATGAGCACATGGTTCACATTGTCTGCGAAAGCCGATGCTTTTGTGAAATAACACTGATTTTTGTGGAGAGCGTGCCACAGTTTGTTCAGCTCGGGCTGCTGGTGTAAAAGCTGCGCCTTTAGAAACAGCACTTGCTAGATGGATAGTCTGCAAACTGGAGCATTATTTTAAGATCTCATAACTAAGCCCAAGTCAATGTGACTAAAACATGTTGCTCCAAAATTTGTGCGCCCAAATGCGCTGTGAGTATTTATTCTTAGTCCTGGTAGCACCGCTTTATCCTTTACCTTTTCTCTCTTTCATCCTAACTTTAAGTGAGTGAAATCAATAATATTCCAAGTGCATTTGTACCAGCAGGTTCTGCGCTTCAAAGCACACATCCAGGTTTAGCAGAAGCAGTGTTTACACGTGCAGAAACGAGCAGGGGCGGCTCTTGTGTTGTGCGGATATCAGGCTGATTATCTGGTGATGTGACAGCACATCACCCGGTGCTTCATGTTCAAACATGAATCCGATGAAGTATGCGAAGACAGAGCTGTGGAGACGTGCCAGAGCCCCAAGAATGAATGTGTCCGAGATCTCGCCCTGCCTTATAAGTGCATCTGAGTTGATGAACATGATGAATGATGTCAGCTTTCTTCTTTTCTCTCCGTCTTCTTCTTCTTCTTTTTGTTTTTTTACAACCATGTCTAATAAAACCAATTAGGAGTCTAGTTTAGTTCAAACTCTGACTCATTCCTTTGAAACAAGTATTAGAAGACATTTCTCCAAATTGTTTGTGCTAAGTAGGCCAATTTTATCAGTCATCTTCATTGGCAGAACGCTCATTTGTGCTGGCTAGGACTAATTGTTAAGAGGACTTTAACAGTTTAAAGAAAGGTGAAAAATTGACACCACACTCCATCTCTTTTTTTGTGGCACAGCCTATTGAGATGGATCTCTCAGAGCTTAGAGTAAAATTGGACTGAAGTCCATCCAAACAGTGTGAGAGTTACACAAACAGAGTCCTACTGCCAATTTTCCGACATCTCCAACAGACAATGCAGCCAAGTGTTTAACTTTTTCCTTTTTTTTCTCCTTTATTTTTCCTCATGTATCTCTGTCAGACAGACTAAGCCTCAAAGCTGAATTCTCTCTCATGTTTCACTTTTTGTTTTCAAATGAATGAAAAAAACTTTTGAAGATTACTGGAGGTAATTGTTATTGAAAGAGTGTGCACATGGTTCAAAAAGCCCTCTCAGAGGGACTGCCATTTCCACCTGCTTGTTGATAGATTTTGACATATGGAGGTATAGGCTCCACCCCCCTCCTTCCCTCAGAGGAGGCACATTTGGACATCAAAGGTTTAAAAAAGGAGTAAAAATGTTTTTCTGTGTGAGAGAGAGTGTGTTTGCAACCAAATACAATATTAAAGTTGTTTAGAATAGATTTTTCTTAATCAGCATGGCTAATGTCTGTGTGACAGGTCGTGCTCTTATGAGATGTGTAGAGCTCCAACTTTCATTTCACGCATTGCCTTTGTGTAATGATCATTTACTTAAACCTAGCAGCAGCATATTGTACATTATTAACATCCCCTTGCTGATGGAGTGGCTTGTCACCGTGGCCATAATTTGCCAATTTTTATGGGTATAAATTCGCCTGGGCCTGAGTCCCCGTTTCAATATTAATTCATTGAGAGAAAATCTCCTGAGACTGAACACAAGCAAAAAACCATTTATTACCTATTCTCCCTCACTTATTGCCTTTTAGAGAGCATTCCTAACAGGCTTATCCATCCAGTCCTGAAGGGTCCTTCACGGGCATCATTGGCAAGATCATTTTGTTCTCCCTCAGCTGCATATAATGTGCTTACCTGCAAATCTGTGGCTAAAAACATTGTTCTCTTGTTGTTACCACTTTTTAATCTAACCAAGGACTTGAGGACAGCCAATTTCCTGTCATGTAGCGTAGAGGACCTTTGCCAAAATAAAAAGCAACTCATACAGTGGAGGATATTCTTTTCTAGTGATGTCACTAAATTGTTAAGTCCAGCGCAGCCAAGTAGCACATACCAGACCTCCGCAGTAATAATCCAAAGCTGGGGACTGGTGCCAGGTTATGTTGGCGTTGTAATGTCAGATCCACATTTAAGGTTTCAGGGGTTGAGAGTGAGTGCAAAAACACTGTCAAAGTCACAATATATAGGTGGCCCCACAGGCACTGTGAATGTAGAAATAATGCATCTATAGTTTTCTCAGTGCTCAGTTACAAGTGCATGACACTGTGTTTGTCAGAACTGCCCTGACATCTTTACTTTGAAATTCCAGAGAAAATTAAAGTGTAACTTGAACAATAAGTGAAGTCAGGCTCTGCTGGCTGACAGTTCAGTGTTGGCTTACCCACTGAGAAACAAAAGCCATTCAAGTACTCATGCTACAAGACATATGACCTTGAATAAATTGCCAAATGTCAGTGGAAAACTCTTTTGCAAACTTGCAGTGCTTACTGGACGAACTAGACAGTTTGGAGTGGAAATTAAAGGAGAGAGCTTTATATTGTGTTGAAATAAGTGCTATATGGACAACCAGATATCGCTAAATGTCTATGTAGAGTACTCTTTATAATGTTAAGTATGCATGTGCGATGAAAATATACACATATAGATGCTGTCCTGTTAATGTTCCTTTATTCAAAAAAAGAAAGGGAGACGAGGGTCTGCTATACAATACCACAGACCTGTGTATTGTACTGCAATCTAATAGTCCCTTAAACAAACTCTAGATTTGTGATTTAATCTAAATAGTTAGTAACACTGTGTCAGAGTTGGTTTTGTGGTTATTTAAAAGGCTGTGGTCGATGGTGTCGAATCCCACTGTGGTGAAATTACCTGCAGCTGCAGGCGGGACAGCAGAGTTCCTGCCCATCATTTGCTGCAGAAAAAAAACACCTTTTCTGGCTCCACACAGACATGCATGCTAGTGCTTACAAATAGGGCTGTGCAATGTGGACCAATAATCATATCTGGTATTTTTGGGCTGAATATAAAATACAGTACAAAATGAATGCAAGTTTTTTTCTTTTGCAAAGTGGGCACAATGTTTAGCTGTAAGTCAAAGCTACATTTGGGATTTAAATCACTTTTATTAAAACAGACTGTCAACAAAATAAAATGCAAAGACAAGGTTTTCTGGAAAAACCTTGAAAAGAGAACACCTATGCCACATCAGGATGTCCAAAATCTGACAGAAATCTATTCTTGTATCATGATATTAATATAATGCTGATATATTGCTAAGCCCTACTTACAAACATTTCACTCTCTTAAAAAAACAAAACATCTTCCAAGCATTTGTACTGCAGCGCTGAACAAGCTCTCAGCCGGTTGTTGTTAACAACATGCATCTCCTGTTCGTATGGGATTTGAATCATGTATCAAAAGTGACAAAAATGACTGTCAAATCAGTGTCACAACAGGTTTAAAAAAAAGCATGGTGTTGCATTGCAGTATATTGTAAGCTGCTTTTAAACATGCTGGACATTTTGCTCCCTCATTTATGCAGAGTTCATCACTGTTCAGCACGCCACAGAACATTTGTTGTAGTGTTGTTGTTTTTTTTTTTTGCAGGGCTGATGTGTTGCATTGCATTACATCATGCAGGTGCTTTTATTTTCCTGTCCACTCATTTGAATCATCCCAATTTCCTTTCTTTGTATAAAAAAAGCATTTAGATTTAATAGGCCGGCTGATTTCTCACTTTAAATCCTTACCTCAGATATTTGTCAATATCCCATATGGCGCCGTGTGTTAATGTGATAGTCTTGGCAGCTTGTATACAGATCTGGCAGCGTGTGCCGCTGAGGTGGTTCATTAACAATCCAGACACCTTATGACTCCACATGCTCATGCCTTCAGCTGAGCCTGGCAGGTTTGAGCAAGTCCTTCGCACCAAGATGCTACACCGAATGCAGAGATCAACATCTATGTGTGTTTGTGAGGAAAAATCCATTCGACAGTTACGCTTTGCAAGATGCTTCACTATGGATTTATGGATGATAGATAGATAGATTAAATTTTCATCACTCTGAATGAGGACCATACCTTCATGGTGCTGATTATCACATTACACACCCCACGGTGCTCCTCTGTGAGCGATGGGCTTACTACTCCTCACTGTCAGGCAGGGGAAATCGGCCAGCTCTGTGTCCATTAGTAAAACAATGGAAGAAGGATGGCGTCCCCACAGTGGGTATCAGCCACTCAGGTTCTGCTGGAAGAGCCTTGTCTGATAGTCTGTGCCTGAGAAGAGGTGTCACATGGCATGCATGAAGGGTAATAATTATCTGCTTCAGTTCCTTCAGGGCTTAGTGCAATTTAGGATCATTATTCAAAGCCTCAGGGTAATAAATACAAGTATTATGCTCACGTCCATTTGATACAGCAACTCTCCATTCAGCAGAATATCACAGGAGACAAGTTGTGTCTGAAAAAAAGTGCCTTTCTTCTTTGTGCAGCATCACCCAGAGTCTTATTGTTGATTGAGATTTGACATCGTTTTCAAAATGTTCATAAATGTTTTAGAAATGTCCTAAGATATGAAAGTGAGTATTTGACACTGATGTGATAAAACGGTGAGCTGATGAATTTTATCAAACCCCCTCTTTGGAGTTCAGAGAGTGTCGCGTAGCACAACTGCTGCCGGCTAAATTCTGCATGAAGAGAGGACAGACTGAAGCGCTGAGAACATGAAACAGAGCTCCATGTTCACTGTGCATTTACCATATGTGTACATGTGCAGGAGGAAGCATTATGGGAAAATATTTGATCCAATCATCCAGGACCTGTTGCATGTTGTGAGCTTCCTGTCTCTTCATGGCTCCCACTGCACCTTCACAGCCCGCAGACAGCTCTGATCCACTCGGTCTGCTCCTCTGTTTACAGTCTACATGTGCTCAGATTCAAATGTCATGCCCCTCATATCCTGACATGCTGAGGAAACATGATATAACTGTGATATTAAAAAATGTAATATTGATATTGTGTTAATAAAACACATATGATAAAAATGTGTAAATAATGCACAGCCTCTTATATGTTTTCCGTTTCATTCCGATCTTGCTTTGTCGCAGTAGGTGGCAGTAACACACCTCAGGGTAGGTTGTCACCTGCCATAAAATGTAAAAATTCTTTTAGTAATTGTTCTCTTAGTATTTTTTGTATAGTTATGATTGCAGACTCTCTCCTCCTCCCTACACTCATACTTTGGGTGTAATTAATTTACCAAAAGAAAAACAAAACTCACAATAAACAAAGATCAATTTGACGCAATAATATTGTCATCATGAAATCTTTCATAACTGACGATAATCTTGCATTCTGAATATTTGATCATCATACCAGCCCTATTATCTGTCTGTACAGCAACAGAGCAGCAGCTACTTATTATTTTATCAGACTTTGATTTTCTCATTTAATCATTTTGGTCTTAAAAATGCCAGAACACATAAAAAAGTCACAGTTTCTCAGAACCTAAGTTAACATTTTCAGATTACTTTTGTTGGACCAAAACTTGAATTTATTCATTTAACATCATCGAAGACAAGAAACCAAAAGCCACACTGGAACTTTAGGATGCACTGATCTCTGCTTGAAAGAAATTGCATTACAATGAGTTAATTCTACATACAATCCAAAGGTAGTAGATGTTTCATTTCTGTTGAATAACTATTTATAATTTGAATTTAGTGGACAAAATAATGGGAATTCCAGATTTGGACACTTAACTCTTAAGTACCAAAATCTCACATGGTCACTGAAGTGGCGACATTAGCTGCATGTACAATTTTATAAGCAACATGTTTAAACACTGTTAGGTGTGATTTGCAACTTATGGCATCATAAAGATTTCCCAAAGAGGAAGAAAGAGCTGGCAGAATAACAAGCGTCACTCACATTTTTGATGATTTTATTTTATGTTCCTTTTTTTAATTTCTATAAAAGGGTGATAGATCAAGGAACACAACTGGTGCTAAAGTCACTAAATCTGAAAAATTGCCATCAGATTTCCTGCTGTAATGGCTGGGCTGCCATTTAAATAATGAAGCTTTTATTCCAGGAGAGTCTGTGAAGACAAAACCTGAACTTTTGACTTTTTTTCACAGTCAGGTGGACCCCTTGTAGAGATCACAAAATATTTCTTTAACCGACAGAATCTTTTGAAAACCTGGCAGGAGCAGTTTTGCACTGGGGGTAATTAGGTGCAGTGTCTGCTCTGTTATGTCATATAACTGTGAAAGAAACAAGAGGCCATTAGGTTCTTTGGGAGCAGCTGCACCCAGAGCAGCATAACCTCGCACAAAACGGTGCCTCAGAATTCCCAGATGATAATTACCTTATGCACACTGATGAATAAAATTTAAGCGTGTGCACAAGAGCATTAGAATGAAATCAGCTTCCAGTCAGCAGATTTAAATACCACTGAAATGTCATGAGACGCTGTCAGATGTTTTTATAAAGGTGTAGACATCCCTCAAATGAAGTGAGTTTTGCCACAGGCAGAGATTTTCATTTTTTGTTTTACAGTATGGAGGGACAGCAGGTGCTGTGTTTGTTCACGCGTGTGTGTGTGTGTGTTATTGCATGTCACTTGCAGAGACAGTCCCACTCATACCTGGCTGCTGTCCTGACCTCTCCTTCCCCTTTTGTTTCTTTTCCTTTTCATTTCCTTTCCTTTCATAATTCCTTTCCCTTTCATTCTTGCTCCTTTCTCTTTTTCCTTTCCCTCCTCTTTGTTTCCTCTTCTTTCTTTCTGTGTGCCTTGAGTTGCTCCCTGCCTCACTGCCTTCCTGCTTGACAGGCAGCAGACAAACATTTTCCCTGGATCTGCCACTCTCACTTAGCATCCATCGGGGAGTTTTTTTCCAATGAGGTGATTGGCAGCAGAGGCAAGCATTAGCATTTCCTCATCTTGGCATAGAGACACTAACAGGCTGGGATAGTGGCAATGGATGTGCCTTGAATACTGAGCAACAACCACACTCTCTCAATGAGACAGTACACAAAAAAGAAAGCATCTTTTGAGTAAAGGAAGTATATTGAGAGGTTTTCTTTCTTTGTTTCATAACTGGATTACAGTGTTTAAAGCTCTTCTTTACTAAACCTGCAAGGTCAGATCATGATTCAGATCCCTCTGTTTTCTTATCCTAAATTTATTCAGTGAACTACGCAAAACTGTAATGTTCTCAAAACCTCTTATAGGATAGAATGAGAGCGCGGTCGAAGTGCTTGAAGAAATAGTTTTTATTTATTGCACTGTAGCAGAGTTTCTTACCTTCAGATTCTTATGCTTCCTAGATGTTAGGTTGCATCTCAGAGCCAGGCCCTCAAAGTATGCGGCTTGGATTTTTATCAATATCCTTAAATGGACTCATTCCCTCACCCCATTCTTTCCATAAATATGTGTTGAGCCTCGGTACAGATAAAAAGGTAATCCACATGCACAGTCTGCCAAGAAGCTATTTCTTGCTCTGAGCAGAATAGAGCACGGTGGAACAAAAACACGCTGTAATTTCTCGTAGAGAAACTGCAGTTCTTGAAAAAGTAACCTCAATCTGTTTTAACAGAAATACCTGCATGTTCTCTCTGCTGGATTGATATTATTCCTCACTGTCTTGAAATGGTCCAGACTCTTCAACACACAGGGACACACACTCGCAATTGTTCACATACATAGAAAACATTTTCAAGGGCGGCAGGCAGGTCAGTATAGCTTCTAATCAGTTTCACAATCTTATAATGAGCAGTAATATGGAGCTCTCGGATGTGAGTGTCAGTGGTGCACTGATGCACACTAAAGGCTAATTTCAAATTGGGTCTGGCAGGCTTTCGCTGCAGGTTTACAGTTTGACTCACACCACATTAATGGGATCTGATCTGTGCTATCAGTTTTATTTCTTTCGACACATAGATAATCGCCATGGATAGGCTGGCTTTCAGCACCCAGAGAAAAATGAGTTTTATATTTTATATTTTATATTTCTTGCTTTTTATTTCATATAAAGCTGAAACAATCGGTTGACTGACAGAAAGTTAATCTACAAATCCATTTTTTTTTTTTTTTTTAAATAAGCAGACAAGGTGAAAATGGTCAGGCTCCTGGTTCTTATATGTGACTATGTGCTGCTGCTCTTTGTTTTTTGTTCTTTGTTCTTTGCTCTTCATAGAAAAGTGAACATGTTTGCAGTAAGGACAATGAGTGAGAAAATAAATTCGCATTCAGAGATGTCACCTTGGGATCTGGAAAACTGCAACTGACATTTTTCACTGTTTTCTAGCTGCTCTCACCAGAAAGGTGCCACAATGTTTTTTTTCCCTTCATGCATCCTCAAGTACAGCACATGTGGCAGAATTTGGGCCAATGCAATTTTACATTCAAAAACAGCAACACAGATTAGTCAAGTCAGTTTTATTCAATTACAGGCCTAAATCACAAATAGCAAAATTGCCTTTCATGGCTGTACAATCTGTACAACATATAACGACTTCTATCTTTAGACTCTCAGTTCACAGAAGGAGAGACTCCCTCAAAACACCATTTAACAGCAGGAAAATAAGACAAATTGCATAGATGCTTTCAAGCCTTCCTCCAAACAACATTGAAAAGACCCCTGCTTTTCATTAAGACATTTTAATTGGCTGTGAACTAATTATATCATCCCCTCACAGGTGGCCAAGGCAGATGGCCTCGTCCAACGGCCTGTGTCGATACGGGGCCAGGGTGGACTGCTGCTGGGGATGGACACGCCGCTCCTGGGGTCACTGCCAGCGTGAGTGCTGCCATGCCTGCTGCTGCTACTGGGGGCGAACAGGGCTAACAAGGTTGCAAGGTTTCAAGCTGGGGTCAAAGATTGTATTAGACAGAGAGGACGCTGTAACTAAAGGCTCGGGAAACACACACACACTCACGCACACACACACATGCGGTGTCGCAACAGAAACACATGCAGCTAATGGGGCATCACACCTGGGACAATCTTTGAGTGAAGATTGATGGTAATGGCTGGTTGGTTCTGAGGATGGGTTGACATTTATATTCACACTGCGGGTGGCTGTAATGAGGGAGAGGCTGGAGGTGCGGGGGGACACATTCAAGGGTAGACAGGAGATTGGTTATAGATTACTACAGTGCAAAAACAAGCTAGCTAACACGGCCAGAGCAAGAAAAATCAGGAACAGAGCTATGAATACAATCCATAGTGTTTTCGGGTTTACAGACCTCTGTTCATCTGTATACGCAGCTTGGCCACATAACAGATTCAGAGGATGTGTCCTGTTATTGCTGCACGCACATGTCAGATGAACTGTGCAAAAAATACTGACGTGTAGCATTTCCAACATATTTACGCTGTGTTAAGATCCTCTGCTCTCCTGCAATGCTGCCCAGGGAGGTGTGAATATACTAACGTGGCTTTCATATCTTTGGCCAGTTGCCTCACAAACATCAGATCCTCTGCTTAGCTTGGTGCCTGTGCCGCTAAAGCTGCTGCATTGCTGTGGAGGGATAATCAAGATGGGGTTAACACATTAGCTGGCCTTTTCCAATAACAGGAACTCAGCAACCCGAAAGTTGAAGGAATAGCTCAACATTTTTTTTTTCTGAAACATACTTATTTGTCGCCAAGAGTTAGATGAGAAAATCAATACCACTCTTACATATCTGCCTGTTGAATATGAAGCTACAGCCAGCAGTCGATAAAAGACTGTAAACGAGGGGAAACCAGCCAACAGTTGAAGCTCACACTACACTGCAAATTAAACTAACAATGTATTAATTAAGTGAGATGTGGAGGGGCTGGGAGGTGGATTTATTTGACCTTTGGACAGAGCATGGCTACTGTTTGGCTGCTAGCTTTAGCTTCATATTTAGCGTACAGATAAGAGTGGGATAGACCTTCTCATCTCAGTCCTGGCAAGTGCAACTTTTTTGTAAAACTATGGCGTTGATGTTCGCCATTGTTATAGGCTCTGTTTTGTTTTCCATTGTCCTCTGTCTGCTCTACGCAATCGTTCTTAAAAACTAAAGTTCAGCTCTATATTAAATCCAAGTGCCATACCTTGAGAGACTACAACAGATACAAGTACACATATTTGGTATTGATGCATTCAGTCATTTGAGATTCTCATTTTCTTTCCTATGACCTGTAGTTTTTTTACA
>JAPZDY010000020.1:1617096-1631869 GCA_029783645.1 Ctenochaetus hawaiiensis
AAAACCCCTCCTCCCTCCCTCCCTCCCTCCCTCTCTCCCTCCCTCCCTCCCTTTAAAACCACCATTGACATGGTCTCAGCACCCATGACTCCTCCATCCCTGCAAGCACCCAGCCTTAAGTTCTAACCAAGTGTTATCTTCTTAAGAGACAAGCTTATCCCCAAGAAAGAGCCCCTGCTAATCTCTCTGTCAGTGATAGAGGCGTGTCGGGAATGTAGCGTAGCATACCTCGGTGGAGCTGACCCAATAAATCAGTCCACTTTGCATCACTTCAGATGTATCTTAGCAGTTCATCTACCGTACAGTGAACACCCCAGAGGGGCTCTTCACCCCTGCTATCACTAAGGTTTCTGCAGTCCTGGGGCCGTGTCGACTCCGTCAATCAGTGGTCATGTTTGTCTGTTATTTCTCAGTTTTTCCATCCCTCTGTGTCATCTCTCAGCCTTGTCCTTTGTGTTTTTTCTCCCCCCGTCTTGTCTGTCTTTCTTTCTTTATGTAGAGGAGGCCCTGGCTGCGTCTTCTGTCTGGCATGTGCTGATGCTCACGGAGCTGCCTCTGTCTGAGAATGTGACCATTTCAATAATCCCTCATTTACATTTTTAAGCTGTTTTTCTTTTTCAGTGCAACAGGCAAGTGGAGACCTGTTTTCTCTGCGACACTGACAATGGACAGTGTTGCTGTGGTTTTCTGTAATCGCAGTAATGAGAATGCCAGTCGCTAAGTGCAGAAACCAGGAAGGAAAACAGGGTTGACACCACTAATTAAAAAAGTTAGAGCGTAGATGTGTGTGTGTGTGTCTGTGCAGGTGTGAGTGCTGTGTACAATATCTTGTGGTAGAAAGAAACTTGTGCAGGGTTTGGATTTTAACAGTAAAAAACAACAGAGCAAAGCCTTCTGTCTGACAAATACAGGACAAATCATTAATAATAATCATAAAAAATGAAAAAACATTAATATCATCCCAGAGAGAAAATCACTTAAAATCAAGCAAAACCAAAAAAGAAAACAGTAACATCTAAATGTCTGCCCCTTGTCATCATCACTCTTATATTAAATGGAAGTATCACTGGAGACATTTCATTGCAGTGGCCCTCATGTAACAAATGCAATCATAAACTGAACCTTATGGGATTTATAGTCATGGAACATGACTTAAAGCCTTCAGACATCAGGTAGGAGTGAGCTGAAGGTCAGTCACGTCTATTCTCTCAGTCAACATGGCTTTAGCAGACCAAAAGCTGCCATTAATAGAAGTTTGAGGATACACAAACTAGGCATCTGCTCCAAATTAATCTGCGGCGTCTGTTAGAAGTATGAGTGCTCTGGCACTCAGAGAATGCACCCTGCATATGTCCATGAGGCTAAACAAGGCACCACACAGCCGAGGCGAAAACGACCCCTCATGTGCTGTACAGTGAGATGAGGTCTATTTGTGATGCTTCTACTGTATCCCAGAAACAGGAGGTGATCTTCATAGTTGAAGTTATTTATGTTTCTTAGAGCCTCTGTCATTATTCCAGTGTGGTGGATTCCAATGTAGGTTTAAGCTGGATTTTCAGGAGCAGGAAAGAACGTGTGAAATGTGAAATATATTCACTTGAATCCGTGTCTTTGTGTTCATCAGTGTCTATAAGTCTGCAAAACGCTGCCTAAATATTCGTTAGAAATAAGTCTTTGCAATGGACCTTTATGGTGTAAAGGTACTAACATAAGGCCAAAAGTGGCCTCAAAATATGTCAAAATCTAAGTCTAAAAGAATATTTCAAACATCCAGCAAAATAAAGCTCAGTAATATGGAAACTTTCAGACTGAAGGAATCATAAATGATAGAGCTATAGTGTGATTTTGTCTGAGATCTTATAATAAAGTGTTTATAGATTAATAATAACATGAATTTTATCTGAACATGGATCGTCATGTTAAGGCAGAGGTACTGTTTCTTTTCCCAGATATCTTAAAAACTAAAAATCCAGAATACACTTTCAAACATATTGGAGAAATGTTCTTTTGAAAATGGTGGTGAGCAGGAGTTGGGGCCAGGAGCGGATGATCTGGTAACCATTACCAATTCAGCATGAACATGTCTTACCGTCCAGTCCTTTTTCAATTCAGTGATGCTCTGCAGCTGTAGTGACACCATTTCCTTCATGAGAAAATGTAATCTCCAACATTGCACCAAGAAGAAAAAGAGGTTTATAGCAAAGTGAAATGAAGATTCATCCTTTGTGTTGGAACAGCACAACTTCAGGCTACTTTATAATCCTTGTCTTTCTTTGAGTATGACTGCAGAGAGAATCAGGCATCTACTTCAATTATAAAAGAGTACTCAAATAGAACAAATACACGACAAAGATTCTCAATTACAGTGATGAGAGTAATTAATTTCTCTCTACCACAATTAATAGCAGCATAATCAATATTCTATTACCAGCAATGTGCATCTGGAATGTTGTTTTCTTTTTCGTATCAGGCACTTTGACTTGCTTTTTGTAGGAAGACACGGGTTTAATATTTTATTTAGAACATCTACGATGACCGCGACCCTGCAGAGGATTAAGCGGTATAGAAAATGGATGGATGGATCTACGATGAGTTTTAACATTTATTAAAATGTGACATGCATGTTAGTTATTACAGCTCTGCTCATGTGATGCTCAGGAGCAAATGTCCCTGAGCTTGCAACCCCATGGCTGAGCCTCAGATACACGATATTTAATAAAAAGAAGATGACCACAAGGTACTTCTTTTAACACCACACCCAATGGTCAATGCTGGAGGGTGCTTGGGAGGTGGAGGGGGTATGGACTCTCTAAATAATGGGTGGAAATAATTGAGACAAAATATACTCTAAAATGATCTCTGTCCCAACCTGAACTCCTGCGATGCTCCATTAATAATGTTCCATCTCATTTTTTGTCCCAGAATGCCACCATGCACAATAACAGGCCTCTGGACCCAGCACACCTGAAGGAAAACACACATTTATTAAGTAAAGTTATGAGTTATACCTCTGAAAACAGCTCTTCTGTGAAAAAGTGCCAGAGCAATCAATCTATTTTTTTTGGTCTGTTTGTGTTGTTTTTTTTAACACTTTGCTCCCCAATGAGATTTTATATGCAAAACTTTAGTGGAACATGTACATCATAAATGTTTTTAGTTATTTGTGCATTTATTGCCATGACATGTCCAAATATCAAGCTCTTTTGGTTCATTTTCACTCATTAAGATTCAAGTATTCAGCAAAGTGCATTCAATCAGAACTAAACTAATTTATTTCAGTCACTGAGAGCATTTTTAATGAAGCACATTTTGACTTTTAATAGCAGACAGTTCAGGTACAGATGAAACTAAAAACATTAATGGTGTCTCCGTTGGAGATAGAAGTGTCAGTGAGTCATCTCAGGGACACGACAGGGCGCTCAGGAGCCGAGGTGTCTATGTAGAATGAAGACCTGATTAACGTTCTTAGTGTGTTTGCTGCTCTGGCACAAGGACTACAGAGCTGTCTACCTCTCGGTTGGTTGTTGACTTCCGTTTTAATGTCGCTTCACTTTAGTTAAAATCCTTTAAAAATGATTTGCTTGAAATCTACAGTAAGAAGAAATAAGCAAACATAAACATATTTATTTAATTTAGCCACAATAAACCCTTAACACTGAGGGCACTTTGATGTTTCATAGCAGGAAGTGCACAGGTGTAACTAACATCATTAATGGTGCCTCCGTTTCATTTAGATGCATTTGTAATTTATTCCTTTGAAGGAAAATACACAGCTGCAACTAAAATGCATAAATTGAGTGTAGAGTTTAATAATATTATCAGTTACATTGAGTTTGAATCTAAATGTCTACTGACTTGTATTTGCATAAGTATGTGACAGGTGGGGGGGCATGTTAGTGCAGTGGGGAGCACTGTCGCCTTACAGCAAGAAGCTTTGGGCTCAAACCTAGAATTTCTGTTTTGAGTTCGCATGTTTATGTCTCACAGTCCAGAGACACATAGGTAGACCAACTGGCAACTCTAAATTGCCTGTAGGTGTGAATGTAAGTGTGTATTTTTTATTTTTTTTTTGTCCCTGTGCATTAGCCCTGTTATGAATTGGCGACTTATCCAGGGTGAAACCCACCTTCATCCAATGTCAGCTGGGATTGGCTCCGGCCCCTGTGACCCTGAAAAGGATAAGCAGTTACAGATAATAGATGGAGTGATGGATTTGACAGGTTCGGGGTTCAGGGCATGTTTTATTCTCCCAGGAGTCCTTCCTGCTGCAAAGTCTGACAGCATAATTTAGGATTTTCATAGGTTCTTATTGTGATATTTCTCTAATTTTATGCCTGCATAAGAATACTGGAATTGTATGAACTTATCAAAGAGAACTAGATGGAACAGCAGCCACCACATGAACTGGTGGTGAGTCAGAGGGTTTAATAGCATCTTTTATCACTTGCAGGTAATGGGCAGGTTGACAGCTGACACTGGCTTCCTGTTAAACCATCAAAGAGGGAAGTTGCAGACTTGTCAGAACATGGCAACTCTTCACTTCCTTGAAAACCGCCCCCTTTCAAAACACACACATTAACACACAGACAGACAGACAAGTAAATGGATGGGTGAGGTTTGACAGGATTGACCTCTTCACCTTTGCCCTCTGCCTAATTTCACCTCTGTGAAGGAGGGTCTCTCTCTCTCTCTCTCTCTCTCTGTCTGTCCTCCAGTCCACTCATGCTGCCTCTCTCTGTCTGCAGACCTGAATGAGTGTGGGCTGAAGCCGAGGCCTTGTAAACACAGGTGTATGAACACATATGGGAGTTACAAGTGCTACTGCCTCAACGGCTACATGCTGATGCCCGACGGGACCTGTGGAAGTGAGTCTGACTCTCACAAAAACGCACACACACACACACACACACACACACTTATGTCTCTATTGTACACACTGTTTGTATTGCCATCTAAAATGTGGATATTTTCATTCCCAGTCTATTTTCTCAGTGTTGGGTTTTTTTCTTATAATCTTCTGTGTGCTTTGTAGCCTGGGTTTACTCCCGTGAAGCCTTTCTTCTCCTCACTATAAATGTTCTCCTCCTCTGCCTGTGCATTGCAATGCAGATGACATATGCTCTCTATTATATGTACATTTCCCACTTGTGTCAGTACTCCTGACAGCAGCCTCACAATCCTTTGATAGACTGTTTTGATTAAAGCCCCGTGTTGATCTGCTTCATTAAAGCAGCTCCACAGTCTAAAGAACCCCTGTGAAGAACCTAAAGAGGGCTTTAATGAAAAATGTGAAAGAAACACAATCTTTAGACCCTCAAGTGATTGTACAGTTCTCACTGGTTGCCCCAAGGTATTCCACAGAAAAGGAATCAATGCCTTTACATGTCTCCCTGTGATTTGATTCCCATCTGATAACTATTTTCTGCTTACGTTTCCACTGGAGGATGGCATGACTCCCGGTACATTTTTCATTTTAATTAGTTCTTTTATTATCGCAAGAAAATTCATTTTCCCGCCTTTTAAAGTCTGAATTGCTCACCACTTGAGGCAATCTCAAACTACTTTAGGTGTTGTTGTGTGATGATAGCATGATAGTGTTAAACACCTTTCCTCTCTTCCCTTTTCTCTCCCCCTGCTACTGCTTTGATCAATAGATCACTGTAGCATTTAATCAGCCTGGCCTGCCTCAGCCATCAAACCGTACTCCAGGGTGCCTGCGGCAGTAGCAGTGGCAGCATGAGCCTCACTTTTAATTTCCTTTTTAGGGTCTAAAGTTATTGAGACAGGCTGAATGAAATCTGTTCCATTATTATTAATATTTTGGACGGTCTTGATGTGCCCGGCGTGGTTCAAAAACAGAGGTGCGGCACAGCTGCACACGCTTCGAAAGTGAGGGAGGGAGACGGGTTATGAGTCTGTGGTTGCAGGATAGAATGGAAGTGGGTGAGGTGAGGATTGCGTGGGCTAAGGTGTGAGCACAGAGCGACTGTGCAGCAAAGGAATCCAATAATGGCAGAGTGTGTGCTGTTCTGTTGTCTGCACCTCAGGGTCAACTCAGCTAATATCAGAAAAGGCAGGCGAGTGGCTCTTACACACTGGCTGGAGGATAGGGATAAAGTGTGGATGTGAGGAGGAAATAAAGTGAGAGTGAGAGTGCTATAAACTTTTCTCTCCCTTGTTAATATATGTTCTGTTTCCTTTGTGTCTATAAGATGCTCGCACTTGTGGCATGGCCAACTGCCAGTACGGCTGCGAGGTGCTGAAAGGAGAGGTCCGATGTCAGTGCCCCTCACCGGGGCTGCAGCTGGCCCCCGATGGAAGAACCTGTGTGGGTATGTCCCAGGCTTTTTATATATATGTGGCCACATGCCTGACAACTGAGCTTTATGTTACTACTTTCTTTCATGAACAACTTGTGTAAAGCACAGAGAAGAATGTTTTAGGTATTTTTTCACATGTTCTTTTCAGCCTTGTAAATTTGCTGAGTGATAATCAAATGTGCCTGTTTTGGCAGAACAAGAAAGAAGCTTGGCAGTGAAAATGCAATTTGGGAGCTCAGGCAAACCCTCTAAGCAAGAGAAGTTGAAATTCATCCAGAATATCTACCAATATGTCTCTTTTTTTCTTTGATCAGAGACCTCAGCAATTTCACAGTCCTTGTCAACCAAAACTTTATTTCCACTTACTTCCTCCAGCTCTCTCAGAGCAGGAATGTGTTTAAGGGGAAGCCCACCCCCTACCTTTCTCCTGTCCTCCCCTGCTTCTTTCATCTCGTAGCACAGCTCCTGAGATGGGTAACGAACACATGAAGAGGCCAGCTGAGGCAGTTAACCTGTGTCAGGTTTAAATGCAGGCTGTACCAGACTCGAATGTTCCATGCTGCCTTACAGTCCCACTTAACTGCGCCCTGGTTAATGAGGGGGCGGATTTCTAAATGGGACAGTCATCAATCATTAAAATGATGGAGGAAGGGGGGGAAAAAAAGATTGCCTGCCACAGGTGTTACGACATGAATATTTCCGGTTCCCTGGAAGCTGTAGTTTTATGAAGAGTTTTATAGCAAATTTCTTATCATATTAATGGAGGTGATTCCTTCCAGTAACCAGAACCTGAGCTGGGAGAGTTTTGCGTGTATGCAGAGTTTTCATTCCTGTGCTGTGAAACCAAATGTGTTGACACATTTATGCCAGAGCATCAAAACTGTCATGGGCCCATATTTGTTAAACTTCTAGGAATTATGCTTCAGAATGCTTTACCAGTCCAGCTCAGCAAAAAAAAGTATAAATGAGTGCAAAAAATTTGATCTCTTAATCAAACAACTTGCTCAACTTACAGCAAAATATAAAGGTATAGTCACATTACATTACCAGCTGTTGCATATTTGCTTCTTTTTTCTGAAGCATGCATGGTAGAAGAATTTAACTCAGATTTTACTTTACATCAGCTTCATTGTTCATTAATGTTTTTTAAGAATTCTTGCACCTTTTTCAGCTATAAGCTTTTCAAAAAAAAAAAAATTAAAAAAAAAATTGTTTGTGTGAAATACAATGACACATGAAATTAACATGATCAGTATTTTCATATTATATAAATAGAGGTGTACTATTTGTGATGAAAAAATAATATTAAAAGAAATCAAACCAGGCAGGGAAGAAAATCTGTGACTTTTACAAAGAGAGAGGTTCATAGAAAGAGATGCAAAAAAAATAAGTCCCAGCTTTATTTTCATTGTTTGCACCTCTGACAACTACCTCAAGAGGCAATAGTTAGTTACTGTAGCATCCAGACTGCCATCGGTCTAACAACAAAGAGGTTGTTTTCTTGCTGGGTTTGGCTCCTGGCACCCCTTGGCCCCTTTTTGCCTCTCTTGGCCTCACCTGAACCTGCCATGCTTGTAGTCAGAGTCCTGGTTCTAGTGCTCATACCAGTGCTGGGATATGAAACTCCTCTCCTACTTGACAGTCCGACCCTCCTCTGCTAGCAGTGTGACCACCAACATTCCTCTGATGCTCAGAGCTCCTTGTCCAAGCAGATTCAGCCATTGGGACCACTAGCTTCCCAGCTAACTGAGCTAACTAGCAAACAGCAACTATTCGAAGCCAAAGTTAGCGGTTACTCTAGTGATATGCTGCCACCCATTTGTTTGGAACAATAAATCAATAGGTGGCCAATTCTTACATCTGCACTTTTAAATCAGATGTGGAAAGATTTTTTACAGAGCAGACATCAAAGCCAGATCTAAACATTCAAAAAGCAGGTATTTGTACGCCATATTACATTCCGTGCAAGATACAATGACTGCATATTTATGTGCATGTGCGTTTTGTGTAAAACAAAATACTTCACCACCGGTCTGACAGTAGCTGAATAATTCAACAGTTGGCCATTAAAAAGCAGCTTCACTGGAGCAGTTTGGGATTAAGTGCCTTGCTGATGAGAACCTCAACAGTTGTTGTTAAGGGATGAGAGACCTCTGCCCACTTAATTCACTCCACGGTTTTCCCCAGCTGGTCCAGGTGTCTGTTTTTAAGGTCCTTTCAAACAACTGTCCCTGTAGCGCCACGGTGCCTCAGCTGCATTATGCAGCAAATAAATTAACAATTTTAAGGCAAACGCTTTGAGCCTCTCTGTCTAAATATTAATGGTCACATGCCTGCAGAGGTGATCAACAGAGACACTTAGAAAAGGTCTTTAAATAATGAAACAAAGTAGTGTGCATTGTATTCTGCTCACTGAACTGAATACAAAATGTGCTTTGTTAATACATGAATACTAACTGTGAAAGGTGAAAAAGTCTTCTGGTACAAATGGAGATGCTTGTTTAGTCTTGGATTAAGATTCCTTTTTATCTTAATTTTTATTTTTACTGCTTTGTGTTATTTCAAACGCATACTATATGCGACCAACCAACAATCAGTGGAAAGAGATAATAAGTCAAGATATAATTTTTATGTTTGTATGATTTTTTTTTGCTTCTGCAGATGTGGATGAGTGTGCTGCAGGAATAGCAGTTTGTCCCAGGTTCAGGAAATGCATCAACACCTTTGGTAGCTACATCTGCAAATGCCACGAAGGCTTTGACCTGCAATACATCAATGGGAAATACCAGTGTATAGGTACTGTCAGTGAGGCTCCACACTGAGGCTCTCTTCAAACTTACAAAGGTCAAAGATGTTTCGACTCAGAACCAAGTTGTTTTCAGTGATGTACGTGCTGCTGTTACATCAGGAACAAGTTGAAAAGATGGCAAACTCTCACAATAAAGCGTTACTGTTCTCATAGGTGCAGTGCAACAGTTTTTGCTCACAGTAATCAAAGTAATTGTTGGTTGTGTACCTAAGTTATCCCAAATGTTCCCAACAATGTTGAAATTAAGAGAAATTCATGATTTGATTCAAGGTTATATAACAGTTCATTTCACCAACACCAACATAAATAACACAGTCTAGGGTGACAGTGTGAGGAAGGAAGTGAGGAAGTGACTAAATGCGAATACAACTTCAATGCATGTGACGTCGCCTATGAACATTTCTGCTTTAGTCAGATGGACATTTATCTACAATTAAACAAACAAATCTAATAATCACATGCTGCTTCATAAAATCATGAAATTGTGTCTTTTGTTTTTGTTGACCTCTAGTGGCTTAAATTCCATACACTGCCTTTAACTGCAGTCGAGTCTGGGGAAAAAAATAGATTTAGAAAATAAATTGACTGTAGACTAACTTTGGAGGATACCCTACCGACTACCACTATATTTTCGAGGTCAAATATCACATATTCCATATTATTGGTTTTTAGTTACAGCATAGCAGAACATTCAAACATACAACTAATGCTTAAAAATTTTTGTGAGATCAAGATACATTAATGAAAAAATCGCCTGAGGATCTCTTATGAAGAAGGATTAGGGATTCCATTCTTTAACATTTGCAAAATGCTTTGCAGCTTCAGAGGTGAACAAAGAAAAAACGTTATAAAGGAAGAGCAGAAAACAGTTCACTTATAAGGTTCTTTAAGATTTAATGAAGTACCACCAAACTGCTGTGAAACTAACTCAAACTGCTGTTTCTGTTTAATGTTATTAAACTTTGCCTCAGCAGTGCACTTTATTGATGTGCACCATACTTATAAATAATTTAAACAATTTTCCTCATAAATCTGCATGCTTTTTTGGGTCTCAGCATCTGGAAAGTACATCATCTCCCATCTTTATTTATGCATTAATTTATTTTTTAGAACAAATGTTTTTTTTTTAAAAAAAAGTGTTGGTAGCTTCACAGTTGCCTCTAAAGTACTTCAAAGACCTTTTAATAATTATTTTTGCTCTGGCATTCAGAGAGGGAACACTGTTAGTCATTTAAATGCTTTCACTAACTGAACATGTGACAGAAACTTCGAGCCCCCTTGAAATGGATGTGAAGCAATTAGCCTTTGATATTTCACTCTTATAATTCAAGGTTTTTGCTCTTGCACTAAGATGCTAAATGTTGTTGTGTTTCCATTAACTTTCAGATGTGGATGAGTGCTCTTTAGGTCATAGCCACTGCAGCAGCTTCGCCACCTGCTACAACACACCGGGCTCATACAAGTGTAAATGCAAAGAGGGCTACAGGGGGATGGGCCACGACTGCAAACGTAAGAAATGAGAACAAAACCCCGGCCGTGATTCCCACTTCTGGAAGGAGGAACGGGGCCTCACATTTTTGTTTTCTTTGCCTGTGTTTCTTTAAAAAGTAGGAAAGCAAGAGAGAGGGAGGAACAGCCTTGCAAGCAGAGAGTGTGCACTTAAATTCCTTTCTTTGTAATGGCTGTCAGTCATTACTAATATCAGCTTGCTCCCTTAAAAAGTGTGCCCAGAGTGCCTCCATTTTTTGACATTTGGCCATTTAATCCAGCAAAAAAAAAGGAGTCATCAAAACTATGAAATACTTAATATCAAATCTGACATATGAATGTTAAATACTGTGAAATATTTCTTATTCTGGTAGTTATGCTTGCTGATGCAGTTTATTCGTCTGTGCGTTAGCAGTTTTTACAACACCTCAGCCGACAAGAAGTCATTTATTGCCTTACAGTTGTTAAATCACTAACAGACACAACTGGTGTCACAATCCATAGAGCACAGAGGAGGCCTCTTGGCATAGTGCACTGCAAATACTTCACCCTGTCATCTGCCCCAGGGGTGTGTGAGCCACAAGTGCTTTGGGAGTCAAGTTGCAATATCCTATTTGTGTGTCACATATCAAAGTTGCCTGCAACCTGAGAAGGCAATAACTGAGTTCAAAACGTTCAATACGCTTGCCTTTTGTCCACTTCCATTCCTCACCGGACAAACCCCACCACCCCACTACATCACAACAACCCCCCCGCTCAGTCTCAGTCTCTGCTCCTGACGTGAAGAATGTGTGGAGGAACAAAGGAAAGGAGGTGTAACTTTGATGACATCAGCAGAGCGAGGGTGATCTCCAGGGCACAGCAGCCTGTTTGAGCGCGGAGATCATTCCACACACACAGAGCAGCTTCAGCCCGGCGCTGCGAGGCCCCTGGCTATGAGCGCACAAAGAATTGCTAATCAGGTCGAGCACATGAACGGATAAAAAAGCCACCCTCACAAGGCAATATTGATTTCACAAAAGAGGGAATTCACTGAACGTGGGGTGTCTTTGTGGGTTAGTTTGTGAAGCCACAGGTCATGTGGCCATGAAGCTGTCCCTCTTTCTTGCTTTTAACTCTCCCATTTGAGAAATTATGTCCAGAGTTTTTTAAAAAGAGCCCCAAATGAATGAACGTGAGCTGGGAGTGTGCTGATTTTCTCAGTCTGTCTGGCAGGTTTAAGCCTTTCTTTAGTGAGACTTGAGACACCCAATTTGTTTTAGTATTCTAACACTTAGTTAATAGATATCAGAAGTTTCAGTAGATGAAAGAAAGCCCTCCTCTGAAAAAGTCAGGCTAATCATCGCAGATAGTCTGCAATTCTATGCCTCATTAACTCCTAAGTGTTCATATTTCAGTGCTCCATCTGCATTCTCTGATTATTTCAGCCATTCCTAAAGTGGTTATTGACCCTCCGAGACCAGGCAAACCGCCTCCAAATCATCACAACCGCATCCCCGACATGGATCAGAAGAGGACCACCACCGTCCGCCCACCAGTGACTCAAAAGAGAGTCTTCCCCGTTATTCCCAAAGCAACACCCGCCCCCATGACTACGACAACAACCACCAAAGCACCTCTGCCTCCAAAGAGGGCCACCCCTCCTCCACGCAAGCCATCGGTTCCCACCTGGAAGCCCTTTGTCCTGACCAGGAAGCCGCCAGCACCCACACGCAAACCCTATATCCCACCCAAGCCAGTGGCTCCCACCAGACTCCCCCCTCCACCACCACCAGTCACACCAGTGGACAACACCATCCAGAAGGAGGTCACCAAACAGAGAGGAGACGTGCACAGTAAGACCTCACTTTTCATTCTTCTCAGTTTAAAGTTAATTCTTAAAAGTTTTTTTACAGCTTTTGAAAACACATGCAAGTTCCCCAACAGACATATCAGAAGTTTATTCACACAAATTTTCATATACCTCTTAGGTTGAATTCATTGATGGGAAATCATCATTTTGCATCTTTTTTTAATTTGATCACACATAAAATTAAAGGACTCTTTACAAATGTCAAAGTATTTCGTAAGCAAACCTGTAAAGTGTTAATTAGTTAATTTTTTGGCCACATGGGGGCAGCGCTTGAAGCTA
This sequence comes from Ctenochaetus hawaiiensis, assembly GCA_029783645.1. NCBI lineage: Eukaryota > Metazoa > Chordata > Actinopteri > Acanthuriformes > Acanthuridae > Ctenochaetus > Ctenochaetus hawaiiensis. The sequence goes on from JAPZDY010000020.1 coordinate 1,629,845, forward strand.
TAAATACAGCACTGACATATTATCACATCATAAAGTTGTTCTGGATAAGCTGTTAGCAAAGAGTTGCCAATTTACACATCCAGAAGAGATGGAATGATTAAAGTATTTATTCAAAATTATAATTCTGGCCACCAGACAAAAGAAAGTCCCACATTCAGTCTCCTTTTCAGATCTATTTTTTGTTTCCACCAACTCCTGAGAAAACTTTTGGCTCTTTAGCAACAAATATCCCTCTGACGTCACCAGCTAGATGCTGACTTTGACTGAATGCTGTTTACTGCTAAGCAGGTACAGTTCACTGTGGGTGTTTCACTAAAATTAGCTGCTGTGTCTTATATCAGTGCTGATGAGAACAGTGAGAGTGAACCAAAACAAAAAGGTTGTGGGCCGTAAAATTAAAGCAAGATGGAAGATGTTAAAAACACTCCATATAGCAGTGGGAGGCTGGAAAGCTGAAGGATGATTCTCTGTGTGTTCATCATTATAAGCGACAACTTTCACATTAAACAATGAACATTACTCAAAAAAATGTACAGCAACACAGAAAACACAGTAACATGTTGCATAATCAGATTCTTATCATTTCCTTTTCCAGTTTTGATGAGGTGAATCTCCTCTTTACCAAACTTTTGCACTTAACTGTGTGACAATTCATCTTCATAAGCTTCCTGACAGGTGACTGCTGACCAAATTGCCACAAATTTGTTTATTTCTTCCTCTGAATCGTGAAGTACTGTGTTTCCTTGAAACCTGCCATATTAAGAAGTGTTGTTTACCTAACAGATGATGTCCTTTATCTTTTTTATTTTGGATTCAGAAAAGTGACTTTGTTTATGTAATTATGTGAACAGTTGGCAGTCAGTTTCCATGTTCACACAGTTGATCTTTCAGCTAACCACATGAAAAAAATTAGTACTCAACTTTGTAAACCAGTAAAAATGGTTGAGATCAGAAATTTCATATTCAGCACATAGCATACAGGTAGATACAGAATTGAATGCATACAGCATTTAAGGTGATAAGTATGTAAATCAAGCTATATTATACCTATATTATACCTTTATTGCAGCCATCATACTTTCATATTAGAGAAAATACGCAGATTGTGAAGAAGTCTTGCCCATTTTTACAAGATGACAAATTAGTCCCACTAATTTGAAGTAAGAATACGTTCGTCTCAAGGTAATTATCTTTTTGGCTTCTGTTAACAGACACAAATTGCTGCTCCACCAGACTGCTGTTTATCCACATGTCACTCCACACTCTCTGCCAAGCAATAAACTTTGACACAAATTACATTCAAAATGCATCATCAGTCTTTGTTTCACTTAGCTGATCTCAATCAAAACCAAAAAATAGAATTGAATTCAAATGGCTCTGGCAGTGAGAGGTGTTTAGGATTTAGCTCCAAGCAAGATGGTAATCACTGCAAAGTTTAAATCTATTTTTATGTGTTTTTTAATCACACTTATACACCAAAGCACAGTATCAGGCCCATCAGCAACAAAATAAGTTGTTTACATTGTTAATGATATAATAGAGTTTGTCATTTAGCAAAAATGTAAATAACTCATGTTGCATGTATAGACATAAAAACTAATTTTGTGTCAGAGAAAATACTCTTTTTGTAAATATTTTCTTTTTGTATGGAAATACTTGCACTGGACTAACAGGCGCATGCAGGTGTGATGTGCAGTCGCAGTGCTTTCTTGGTTTTTGGTCTTTTCGTGGGTTTTGTTGATAATAACAAATATACAGAATAATGACAGACTTATCCTTTCATGGCTCAGATTTTACTTTTCCTTTCCACAAGTGTTCATGGCAACAAAAAGTTAATTTTAGGAACTACTCAAACATGCATATTATGATACACAAAAATGTTGAAAAACAGCAGAAGATGAGAATTTTGACTGAATGTTTCGTTCAGATGCTCCAAAAGTGTGAAATGCACCAAAAATTTAACATAGGTAATATCTCCCTGCTGAATTTTTGTTACCACACACAGAGACAGACACACACACACGT
>JAPZDY010000020.1:1633354-1646339 GCA_029783645.1 Ctenochaetus hawaiiensis
AAATTGGGTCTGTTTTTATATCCTAATATAAAAAGGTCAATGTTACACACCTAAAAAGCAATATCACCCAAATTTGGTTGATAAACTTTTTATCAAACAAAATTACACATTTTGTCAGTATTTAAGTAATCTCAACAATAAGCTACTGGATCAAACACAGCTATTTTTACATGTGGTCACAGTGTCACCGTTCAAATTACTGCTCCCTTAATTGGCGCATCACCACATTTACTCTTTATATATATCTGCTCTACGACCGGACATGAGAGCTCGAAAGGGGGCCTCGTTCCTTAAAAGCTCAGACACACACACAAACACAGACACACACACAGAGACCTGGATGCCTGGGATTGCTGGAGAGCCTGGTGTGACTGTGACCGCCCCGCTCCCAGATTCCTTCAACCGTCAGACTACATCGCAGTGTGCCAGGCGTGTTTGACCTGGTGTGGGGATGGGTGCTCAGGCTGACTGGGGGGTGGGGGAGGCACATGTCGGGGACCCTGGGGGACAGACGGTTCAAGTGCAGGTTAGAGCACATTCATGGCATTGGTGCAAGAATCCGTCCAGGATACTATGAATAGTTTTATTGATAGTTTGCCTCATTAAATTCCACTGACTTGTCATGTCAGTTTTATATATATATATATATATAGCCTAATATCACTAATCACAAATTTGCCTCAAGGGGCTTGTACGATCTGTACTGCATATGTCATCCTCTATCATTAGGAACTGGAGTCAGGGAGGAGAAAAAACACCTCTCTCTAAAATAAACTCAACTCAAATAAAGATTTTAAGAAGGATGAAAGTACAATTCTACTTAAATAGGATTTTAAAACCAGTATAGACCGTTTTTATTCTAAAAGATTAAAAGGCTCAGAGTGTCTTCTGATAGGAAATGCTTGACACTGCTAAACAGACAAATTTCTATGCTTCACTGTCAGTTGACCTTTAATAACACAGCTTGGCTTAAAGTATTTCAGGCAGTGTGACCCTGTTAAAGAAGGAAAGAGGCTATTTCAGGACTTGCTGTCAACTCTGTGTGTGTGTATGTGTGTATATACCATAGTCACAGGTTATGTATCAGCAGCATTTGTCCAGATATTGAATTATATGACCCATCGCTCTTTTACTCATTATAATTCACATTTGACTTCTGGTATTTCTGCAGATTTTCTAAGGTATTCAGTCTCTGCGGCCGCCTGTGCAGTGTTGGCAAGTGTTCTTAGCTCTCGATATACAGGCACTAAACCGTGACATTGATTTATCCTTGCAGAGTCCTTGTCGAGTAATGAACCAAGCCAAACAATAGCCACAAGCAGGGATGCCAGTGAGCAAATATAATACCTCTGCTAATCCTTTATCTAAACTTGCATCCTTCACCTCTCTTCTCAGTCCCTCGGAACCACGACCAAAACACCATCCTCGGCATCGACTTTGATGTGGAGCTTGGCAACACTGCAGATGAAGCCAAGGACGACCCAGGTAAACACAGTACGTTTGACAGCGACAATCAGCAACAGCTCTGCTCTTAGCAGACTGCGGTGCTCAAATGATGACGGACGAGCCACAATTGCTACTGCAAAATGAAACTGACAATCAGCTCCCGCTGTGGTGCTGCTGAGGCGAAGATATTATTGTGACCAGATGTGTTTTGATAGGCCTTCCACCAGGAGGTGACACATGACATCTGGCCGTAACCATTTAAATAATGGCTCACAGCCCAGAACGTCCTGCCAGACTCTTCCACTTATGCTTGCTTGATTGCTTGACTGCTCAAATGATTAATTGATCATTTTGAAGGTGCGTCAGTGCTCTCAGTGTTCTCAATATACAGTCCCAAAACAACAATAAGAATAGCTTTTGTGAGGAGACTGCATTTTATCTGTCACATTCGCTCCATGTGATTTATTGACATCAGTGGTATGCAGATTAAATTGCCTAATGATTTCCTTACGTGTTTATTTTGAATCATAGTGCATCATTTGCCATGCAGTGTCAAGAGAGAAGGTGTTTTCATTGGCTCAGAAAATGAACTGAAAAGTGTTTTGCAGATACTCTGTTCGGGGACAAAATGATGGATGTTACTCTTATCTTCAAACCAATTTGTACAGCAATGCATGGATGAAATTTTGTCTGTATTCCCTCAACATTAATGTCAAGGCATCATCGCTAGGAAAGAAATCATCAGTCATTTAATATTGTGACTCTGTTGTATCTGTAATCTGTTTTATTATGATGTAGGGTATGTATAAAATATTTGTGGGAGTAGATTCATTCATATACACTTATACTGATACAAGCGTTTCTTGCACTTCTTCCAAATATTTGTGATTTTACGGATGAATGCATTCTTTTTACTCTTGCCATTTATGCAGCTCTTTTTCCACTTGAATTTTCCTAAATGCTCGAGCTCCCTTCAGAGATTACAACAAATGTTTGCACTTTTTCTGTGTCATCAGGCTCATCAGCAGGTGCTTCAGCGGTTCTCTGGCTCCCGGTAACATTAGAGGCTCACAGCAGGGCTCCTGTGAAGTATTACAGAGAGCACACTGAAGCCTTTTTGCATGTGTGTATGTCCTCAGCCCCTCTTGAAAGTGTGTTTTATTCTCTACAGAGTCGGGGTATCTGAGCTGCTCCTTTGATGACGGTCTCTGCGGTTGGATCAGGGACAAAGACGGAGACCTGCACTGGGAGACGACGCCCGATCCGTCGGGTAATTGAAGGGCGGGGGTCGTTTATTCACACTCCTTTTGGGAAAACTGTTTATTTTATTGTCAGTAAATCAGCATGAGAAAAGCTGTTTTCCTCTACCGGCTCACGCACACACACACGCAAACAGGCAGCACCAGCAGCGTCAGACAATCTGAACAGCTTCATTTTGTTCAACTCAATTACAGGTCAAGATGAAAATTACTTGAGGAAAGTGGTTTGTCTTTCCCTGCAGATTAGTGCTTTGCTCTACAAAGCGATGCAAATGAGAAGTGGATTACAGGACCCGTCAGTGATACCTGTGGCTCGCATTAAACGGGAACACGACACTGTTTTTCTTGAGGTTCAGACGAGAAGAGAATGTGCTAAATTATGTTGAGAGGACTCAGTAGACGGGGTGTGAAGACTAAACAGTGCAGCAAGCTGGCACTGTTAAAGCAACACCAACTACATGTGGCTTCTCCTGCCAACAGGCTCAGTGTTTTAGTTAACAGTGTGTTACCAGACATTCAGACTCAGCTTCGCTGCAGCCAAATCTGGCCTCACGCTTTTAAGACAATAAAGATATTTGCCTAGACTTTTAATTTCCCATAAATCATTTACAGTAAATTATAAGCAACATCCTGACTAATAATAAATCTACTTAAGAGACATTTAAGAGGCTGCAGGCTCGCGTCAGTAGCCTGTAGTAAATATGTAAAATTACATCTTGTATAAGACTTTTGCTGTGTCTTCACTGGGTTTTAAGACCGTGACTATTTACTATTCATCACCTTAAGTTCTTTTGATTGATAGCCACTGGCAAACACTCATTGCTTTTAGAGGATTGGCACAGATTTAGAGAGGGCTCATAATTTATGCAGAAAACCTCTGCGGCCTACAAATCCGCACTGCATCCCCTGTGGTTAACACCAGCTCGACACAGATCTGCTAGATAAGCAAAATACATCAACATTAATCAGCTATTACCCAGAAGCACCTTAACCTTTAAATTTTTAAAACTATACAGTTCTGCTATCACTAACTCATGTATGAATTACTAAAAAAATCAATTTGCTACAGGCAAGTGCTGTTTATATTGAGCTGAAGAAACATTAGTGTGTCAAATCAGTTTAGTTGTCTATTATTTTCATAGTTTCTCTTTAAAAAAATCTACACGTGACCTTCAAGGATAAAATTGTTTATGCTTGCTAATACAGATAGACTTTTTATAAGGTCTGTTCACCCAAATTTAAAAAAGACATGTTTTCATTTTTCTTATCCAAATAAACTATTGGGGCCTGGCACCTAAATTTTGTGAGATTAATGAATGAATTTTGTTGCTCAAAGCCTTAAAAAAAACACATTTGCAACATTTGGAAAGACTCAACAGCAACTTGAGGTTCCAAAAACAATGTTACACTGACTGAGAACAAACCACAGACCTCCTGGTCAACAGTCTGCATGGGAAATGTGTCTCAAATAGAGAGTAGTTCTAGTGGAAATGGTATTCATAGTGAGGACTGTCAATTATCCAAACTGAACCAGGACATTGTTTCTGAAAAGCCAAGTTGCTGTTCAGTTTTTCAAATGTAATTTTCAAAGCTCTGAGACAACAAATGCAGTTCTGTTCACCACTTTCTACTGTGCAGGCAGCAAATAAGTTAGACTCAGAGACCACAGAGTCCTAGAAAAAAAGCCCAAAAACTTGCATGACTTGTTGGGTAAGTTAAAAAGAGGTTGTGTTTTTGTTTGTTTGTTTGAGTTACCAACCCCCTTTATCAATTAAAAACAGTGTCATTTCGCCTACATTTATTCCTGTCTACTTTAATTTATTTTGTCACTATGTAATATCAGTTCTGTTCAGGTCAGCTCCGTTTAAGTCAATTGAAACCAAATAATAAAAAAAAAAAATTTACAGTCCATTAAGCATATTAGTACACATAGATCATGCTTGTGTACGGACTAATGAGCATAATTGATTGCCAGTGCTACATTTAGAAAAGCAAACAGTCATTCATTTATTAATATTATATCATTATTATATCAGTAAGTGGTTTGCAAAGATTTTGAATTAGAGTAAGAGATGATGTGTTTAACTTGGAAAGGTTAAGCATTCCCACACCATTTTTAATGAAACATGTATATTTGAATAATATTCATTGACTGTAACCTCCATCTGTTCTCTCCCAGGTGGACGGTACCTCACCATTCCCGAGGTTGGCAACAAGAGGACTGGGCGAGGGGCTCGGCTTGTCCTGCCGCTCACTCCACCCTGGAACGACGGTAACCTGTGTCTGTCATTCCGGCACAAGCTGGCAGGTCACCATGTTGGCATGCTGCAAGTGTTTGTGAAGAAGGGAAAGCAGTACAGTCCAGCGGTCTGGGGTCGGACAGGTGGAAACGGCTGGAGGCACACCCAGATCACATTATGGGGCACGGGCCTGGAAAGTGTAAGTCTAACAACAGTGGTTATTTTAATTTAACATAAATGATTGTTCCTTGGATTTTAGTTTTGAACAGAATTAAAAAAAAAATGTTTTGTATTATTGTTTATAAAAATAAGTCAGAGCAAAAATCTGGATTTTAATAAGTCGATCACAATGAATTTTAAATGGCACAAGTTCTCCTTTATCATAGAGAACATGTGGTGATTGTTCCTCAGTGCTAGTGCCTTAGTGTTCACATTACTGCTGTTCACCAGGTCATCCTGAAGGGGGAGCGTGGGCGAGGCAGGAACGGCGAGATGGCCGTGGACGACATCACCCTGAGGAAAGGCTCCTGCACAGAGGAGCACAATCTGAGGAGACTCTGACCAGCAGGACAGAGAAAGGCAGAAAGAAACCAAGAGGGAAAAATCATCTCAAAGAGAACTTACTCTGTGTGAAAACCCCTCGCTCTGCCAAGGCTCTCGCTGACTGACTCCCCACCACCACCACCACCGCCGCCGCCACCGACCCTGCCCCTCCCAGCCATCCTTCAAAGGATATCCGAAAAAAATTGTGCATCTGCAGAACAGTGGGTTTCTCTTTCTGGACTATCCATGGATAAAAAGACTGAATGGAATGTCACGGGCAGATACCAGCGGTACATCCCCATCTTTTCAGCCCTCCTCTCACTCCATCACCTTGTTACCCTGGAACCTGCATGTAAAGTCCTAACCATGGAAATGTCCACCAACTCATCACAGCCCTGCTACCCTGCCACACTGCTGAGAGGGCCCACATTCACTTCAATTCTTTCTGGAAAGAGGATTGCTCCCTCACTTATGAGTCACTTTTACTTTGCGTTTGATCCTTAAACCACAAGCCATTACTTTTTTTTATTTGCTCGTTGTTAAAACATGTGGTCACAGGTGCTTTTTGTGACTGCTTTGATCAGCAAAATATCAGAGGCCGTATACATTTATTTGAGGGTTGAGGATAAAAAAAATATATAAAAAATACAAATTGTATTTATCATAATTTCTTCTTGATCCAGATCACTTCAAATCTGATATAGAACCAAAGTATAAAGGAGAGAGTGTATAAAAGAGAGTCAGATTAGCACTGCTTTTGTTGGTCCAATTTGAGTTCTGTACCACTGTTTTGACTGAAACCCATGCAGCTTTTTTCTTTCTTTGTCTCAGTATTTCAAAGATCTATTTGGTAGAGGAGGGTTTTAAAAATTTAGCACCTTCTCTACTCTGATCTTTAATTGAAGCCTGAAAAAGTTGTTGAAACACTCTTTTTTTCAGAAACTTGAAATGTGTCAAACAGAATCTCTGTATGATTTTCGACACTTGCAAAATAACAGTTACTTTCTATTATATAGTTTGTGCTTTGTTATATTAAGTGCAGTTTGATATAAAGATGATACCAACAACTTTTTAGGCTTTCACCGATTGTATTATTGTAAATGTAGTTGTGTGTACATACTCTAAGATATACAAGCCCATTTGTTGTGTGGTTTATACGTTATGTAATTTCATACATGAATATTAATTGGATTTCAAAATGGTTGGTATTTCAACTTTTAAAGAAAGAACATGTATAGAGATGGCGACCTTGTGCGATGCAAGGCTGTGTTTTAAGTGCACAAATGTGTATGTTCCTGTGTTATGGTACAATGCTCTGTCTGTAACTTGCAAAGCACATAGTTGCATATTGTATGCTGTGATAATGAAGGGCATCGGCTGGAATTTTAAGGTGTTCTGTATGCATGGGTGCATTCACCAAATTCAGATTTATCCAGACCAGTATGTAAATAAAACACATTTGACTGATATGTTATCAAACAAAGCATCTTTTTTTCTTATCCTTGTAGTAGACAGTTCTTTTGTTCAAAAGAAAAGCTGAGGTAAAACTTGTTTTTAAGGTAGCCTGTTGAGATTATGACCACTAGTGGTGCTGTTGAGGTATGTCTTCATCAGCAGGTGCCCAATTATATCAGCACTCGTGTGTGCAGTAACACAAGGGTATCAAAAGAAAGATGCAGTCCTCCACTGAAAGAGAAGAAGAAGAGGAGGAGGCCAGTTATTCACTGGCAGAATGTAAGGTCATTTTTTAAGTACAAAGTACAAATGAAAGGTCTTTTCTGTGTAAGTACCATTTAACTTACATTCCACTACATTCCAGAGAAAATTTTGGACTATTTACTTCACTACAGCTTGACAGCTTTAGTAAATACTTAATAATTTAGGATTTTTAGAGACAAAAATAAATGAAAATATGTTTTCTTATCAGCAGTCACAACTGATTAATCAATTGTTCAGTGAGCATTTTAAAATAGTCATTGTTTAGGTAATTTTTCATGCAAAAAAAAATATAATTTCTACTTCTTTATTGTAAAATCACTTTTTCTCTACAATAATTAATTTTTTGCTTCTGATTTTGAAGTTTGTTGTATAATTTGGACAAAAGCATTGTGAATGTGTCACTTTGGGCTTTTTTCTCACTTACCAAACAATCAGTCAGTCAATTTGGAAAGTAATCTGCACATTAATCCATTATGAAAATAACAATCAGTGACAGTATTAAACATAATTAAAAAAAATGCTTGTCCTTAACCAACAACAACAGTAAATCCTGATTTTTATCTTCTGTTATTTAGCAATCTCAAATGACTTTTTTTAATGCAATGAGTACTTTCACCATTAGTACCTAAAAAGTTTTGGTAATTATACTGAAGCAACATTTTTAGTACAGGACTTTTACTTGTAACAGAGTATTTTTTAAGGTTTTGTACAAATATGTGTACTAGAATCAAATTGTTTCCTGTAACACTGCAGCCATTTGATGCAACAGTAACATGTAGGCTTCAAACACAACTGTTTGTATGGAGTAAAAGCTCAGAAGGATACCTTTGATAAAACGGTGCCCCAGAACTTCAAACTCTTGTTCCCAAAAGCTGGTGCTGCTCAAAAAGATCAAAGTATCAAACCACAATATTTCTCTCATTTATGTCAGTATTGAGGGATGACTGTGGCTGATTTATAATGGTTGCAGCTTTGAAACAGCACCAAATGACTTCTGCTACCAACACGAGAATTCACTTTCTTCTCCACTTCTTATTTTAGTTTCTTTATTCCTCATGAGCCACTTTGCTTCATTTGGCACAATGGGATGTCAGAGTATTGGTCCACTCAGGGATTCAAGATTTATTTCATTTAAGAAATAATTTATTATTTGAGCAGTAGAGATTGACAAGTCCAAAAAGAAATATTTATTCAAGACAGGGTATATGTATGCAACAGAGTGCTCTCTTAAATATTATGCAAATTACAAGATTAAAGGATCAGATCATCTGAATTAATTAGAAAATGTTGAATTATTTTGTTCAGAAATTGAATGAGGAACAATGTAGAGAAAGGCACAATAGTTTTCACTGTTCTAGAACAGAGGAAAAAAGAAAAGTAAGAAATAATATTCTTAGCAATAAAAAAAATAAAAATTAAAAATTAAAGCTGCAAGCAGCGTTCGTAGGGCCCTCGCACTCTGGCCTGTCGAGGTACGTATCTGTTGCATGAAAGTGTAGACAATTAATCACTTTTTTCCATTTTTAAAGTATTTTGAGTCATTTTTAGAAAAAAATAAGAGCTTTTATTTTGAAAGTGTTTGGGGCCTTTATTTTGAAAGCACTTGGGGCTTTTGAAAGGCCGAGGATGACCTAGTGACCAGGTTTAAGTGTGATGGACATGAGTACCGGCAGCTGTGAGGTGATTAGACTTAAATGCAGGCTTACAGAGAAATCTACATGTAAATCAATGGAGATATCGATCAATCCCACACCTGTTTGAACATGGACTGCTTGATCAAAGTTAGAGCTACAGACTTTATTCAAATTTTAAATGTGTCACAAGACATTGATCTGAAGAAAACTAATCCATTTTTATAAGTTGTATAGTTTGATAGTTCCATTTTTAATAGTTTGAGCTACAGACGACCAACCTCTGGCGCTTAGTCCCCACTGCGACCCAAGCTCAGTTATGTGCTTTGAAAGTAGAGATCAGGCAGTGAATCAAGTTCATTGATGTGCTAAATCAAAGTCCTCTCTATTCAACAATGACCTGACATTAATAAAAAATGTAAACATATACATGAAAAAAACTGTGCTGCCTTAAGTATTTCCTAGCACGGACACCACCACCTTTCACCACTGTAACCTGTGATGTCACCAGGTTGCTTGGTAGCGCAGGAGTTACAGAGTTAGCAGTGACGGTCCATGACAGAAAGTGAAAGATGGAGTCACAATGACAAAAGGGAGGCAACTACTGTCCTGCTTTTAGTAATGAGTTTTACAGGGTAAAGCCATAGACTGTATAAAAAAGAAAAAAGCTAAGGACAAAAAGACAATTTTCAGAAACTATCGCTGGAGCGGAAGGCTGTCCTGTGGCGCCGGCCAGCGGCAATAAAAAGATTAAGTCCTCTGATGGGCGCTGAGTCCAGGGCTTGCAGTTAACATTTTTTGAAGGAAGATTATGTAGAAATGAGGACATTTTAGTCAGGCAAACGGATTGTTCGCCAGACCAACAGACTCCAGCCTGAAGCTGTGACCTCTGTTTTTAATTTTAATTTAGTTCCAGTAATTGTAATGTAATAGCGCTATATGCCCATTTACATTTCTATAAGTTAATCTTCACAATAAAATCAATGACACCTTTCACTGAAGCTATTTACAAATAAATATATTCAAACCATTTAATCTGCTGATATTTGTTCTTACATTGTTCATATAATTATAGTCATCTACTGATGTCTATTATCTCGGTTCACAACATGATATATTTAGATAAATGTTATTCAAAACCCTTCGATCCTACAACAAAGCTTTTTTTTCATATACTAAATTGGCAAACTGACAACTTAACCAGAACAAAAAAAAAACTATAAACATGAACAGTTTGTCAGCATTAACTGCATGATTAATCTCTACAACGCGGAAAATGTTCCCTCTGTCAGCACTTCACTGTACACTTCTCAGCTTCACTACTTTGAATTTATACTTTTCTTTTGCCACACAGCTTTGCGTCAACAGCTGTAGTCTTTTTACAATCAAATGCTGGCCGATCACTTATACAAAAGACCAAAACCATATGCAATGTAACCTGCACATTTCTGGCCTGTTATGTGTTACAACCATTGACTGTATAAAACACTGAACAAACCCTCTGTGATGTCACCCATTGATATCTGCCTGAGCAAAAGTGAAGCCTCAGAAATCTCTTCCTGAGCGCCGTCATTGGCCTGTGCCTGACTCCGTCAAGAGTCCGCCTAAACCACAAAAAACCAAATATGGGAAAAGAGGCGGGGCTAAGGCAGGGTCGAAGGACGGACACCACACCCACTCAGCTAACAGCCCCTGGCTAGCCATAAACAGACTGTCAATCAACGAGGCCACGTCCTAATTTATGCAAAAATTGCCAAATTTTAAGCTTAAATATAAAATAAACAAATAAGTTAGAAAAAAATTCACCCCCCTCAGAGTTTTCGTGAGATGGTAGAGAAGCTGTAGACAAAAAAATGTTTTTTGAACCAGGCTGTAAATATGTTTATTTCTGCTCTAAAGTTGGCCATTTTAACATTGGCTCAAACAACCCAACAATTTGCTCCCTTTGGAGCCAGCCTCAAGTGGCCAGTCGAGGAATTGCAAGTTTTTGTACTTCCTGGTTGGCTTCAATGCGGAAGTGGGGAGTTTGCCCCTTGGTGATGACCAGACTTGAGACAGCCAAAGCATAGCCTTTCATTTTGAACAAACTTGATCCTGTCTGGAACTGTTTTCTCCATGAACTTCCTGCATCTGTGCAAAGTGTGCCCACTTTTCTGACAGAAAATACATAACATGTTCGCTCTTTCATTTGAACTTGTGGCCAGCGTCTTTGCTCCTAAGCTTTGAGGTCTTTGGTACTTCGGTTTCTCAGACTCAGCTTGTTTCAGTGACTGCAATAATCTGGTCAAAAATGTAACAAACTGGCTGAAGGAGGGGAATTGATTGCTCTCTTCTTGAACTTCAGTAACTTTCTGGTTCCAATTCGCTGTAAGCCAGTCTGGTAACTTTGACAGAATTTTCCTGTTTTCGTTACAGACATTCGAGATCTCCAATGCTTTAATATGGACCATAGCAGCCTCACAACTGCGGAGGAAATCCACAAATTCTCTGAGCTCAAAGCTGTCTTCAAAGCCTATCTTAGGCCACGCTTGAAGTTTGTCCCTATACGATTTTGCTATCGCAAAGGGTTGCTAAACCTCTCTTCTAAATTCTCCCATGCCGCAGCATAGGCAGATTCAGTTCCAAGTAGGAAATAGCCCTCAAGTGCATTCTTTGCTTGTCCACCTACATATCTATGCAGGTAGTATATCTTCTCTTAGTCTTGAATATTTTTCTGGTCAATCAGTGTTTCAAAGGAGTTTCCAGTCATTGTATTTCAATGGATCCCCACTGTATACTGATGGCTCTGGGACTGGAATCCTATTGGCGCTTAAAGCACCTGAGAATGTATATTAATTTCCAAACTGCACATGAAATAATCTGTAATTTATCCATACTTTAGCACGCAATACTTTCACACATATATTACATCTTTGTGTTTTTAAGGGATATCCAATATTTTTGTTTACCAAGTGTTGCTACTCCTGCTGCATGTCTTGTGCATGGTGGATGTCTGTCTTCTGTTGGGTTAAGTGTAACATTTTTTATTTCAATTTAATTTTTAATTTTTGCCTGTCTATCCACCTCCCCCTTTTTCTGAAAAAGAACACCCTGTACTGCGTGTGCTTTTTCAGAAACATCTGACTAACTAACTAACGAGGGTAATGTAAGATTCTGTGTCGTAACTCATCAATTATCGCTGAAATAATTTGGTTGGTGATCCAACAGCCACCACCACACCCCGGCACTCCACCAAAATGCTAGCAACTGTTATTATCCTATCAAATCCCCCGGTGCCTCACAAAAAAGGCTGCTGATAAACTTCAGCCTGTCTCCATCATAATGCGGGGTGACGTGGAGGGGGTCTGCAGGAGGAGGGCAAGGATGAAACATTTGGACCCATGGCTGCCATTAACTATGGGTAGGGAACAGTTCACAAGGCACGCATCCGGGAAAAACACCATCAGCTCATCTGGAGCACAGGTAGGGGTCTGCCAGTCCCTCCCATGTCCCGGACTTGTCGAGCCCCATCAGTATTCACACACCTGACCATCCTGCATGGTCTGGGGGTATTGTCCCTGTGCTGTTGCATCCGGGGCCTGGTAGGGTTGGGGCCCCTGCTGGACTGGGGGCTGACCCTCCTGCCCATCGCCCCCTCTGGCTGGCGTATAGCCTCCCCGGAGTCCCCACTGCATCGGGCAGTCTCTCCTCCAGTGTCCAGGCTGGCCACATCTGAAACATCTTTGTGGTTGGCCCCTGGGTGGAGCACATCCCCTTCTGGGACCCCATTGCATTGGGCAGTTTTTCCTCCAATGTCCAGGTTGCCCACACCTATGGCATACACCGTCTGGCCAATTGGGTCCTCCGCGCCCCCGACCTCTCCCCAGCATTCCCTCTGTCACACCTGCAGGCCTTCCCCGATAATGGGGTTGGGGTTGGGGTGCCCACTCGGGCACTGTGTCCAAATCTGGGGTGCTGTGTTGTGAGGGCGGCTGCTGAACCACCTGATTGGCCGATTTTTGGTTGGTCTTTTTTGCATCATTACTCTTTTTTCTAGCCTCCTCTAACTGGAGCTGCACTTGTACTGCCTCGGTGCTCTGTTTGTCTTTCTCCTGTTTGGCCCTGTGTCTTTTCATGTGATGTGTTAAATGTTTTTCCCACTGCTCAG
>JAPZDY010000020.1:1646439-1660607 GCA_029783645.1 Ctenochaetus hawaiiensis
GCTGTGAGATTTCTTAACTCAACCTTGACACTCCACAACAAACTGTAGCTTTATTTTTACAATTTTTATTTTATTGTTCATCCATTTACATTAGTTTATTCTTGTCAATACTACAGGGAGCCTACAACTATCATTAAGTAGTAAATTCTGGTTGTTAAATGACTAACAAACTGAATCTCATATCTTGCACTTGATATCTTAAGTTAACTGACCATATTGTGAACAAAAAGTTATTGTTACCTTCACCTTCCATGTTTGGCCACTGCAAATAGTTAACAACAGTCTACTATGGATAAATGACAGTGATATTTGTATGTTATGAGTGATAAATTAACACATTAAATATTTGAAATATAAAGATGTTTGGTTCATATCATGGCTATAATTTTCAGCAAACAATGTTTTTCTACTTTTTTTCTTACTTGTTTGGATGAGTCAAACTTGATCAACTTGTGTAAACTTAATGTAGTGAGATAAAATTTACTTTAAGTGATAAAGCAGGAGAGAACAAATAAAGACTGAAATGTAGTAATCAAAGACAAGATATTGATTGACTAATTGGCACATTAAATAATGTAATATATAGACTTAAAGACACTGTGAAGAAAGCGACCTCAACTATGCATGAAATACCATAAGCTGTAAAAATGGGTCATATTTAACACCAAAAGGTTATGGCAGCACTAGTTTATTCTGAGAAAACAGCCTTTTTATTGTTAAAAGCAACAATGTTGCTGTCATTCAACATGTCAATTCCAGTTTACTTCCAAAACAACTTGAAAAAGTCGTTACATACACAGTTGATCCAGTTTTATACTGTTTATTATAACCAGCTGTAACATGACAGCAACCAAATTCCTAAACATGGAAACTACATACAGAACGATATAAAGCAAATTCAGTGACATTTAAACAAAGGAAAAGGCAAATACAGGTAATGAAATCACAAAATGCACAAATGACACAAATCACAAACGTATTATTTTTATTGTTTCTCAAGCACAGTCTCTCTCTCTCTCTCTCTCTCTCTCACACACACACACACACAGTGACCCTTTTACTTGGTTTACCTGTACAATCTATTGCAATTCAATACAGCAGACATAAACTGTACTTTGCTCAAGTTTCTATAGTCTATATATTTTGTTGACATTGTTGGAAATGTGTATATTCAATTCTATATTTGCTAAGGACTCAATTATTATTTTTTTTTTTAAGGTTTTATCCTTCCTGTTAACATACATGAGGGAGGCAGAATACTGGAAACATTGTTTAATATAATGTAGGTGGGGAACAACAGCACTACTGTCACTATGACTTTGACAAAGCAAAAGAAATAACTGGATTAACACCTTTCTGATTTTGTCAAAAAAAAGGGGAACAAGACAGACATCATAAAAAAGACAGACATCATAAAAGCATAAAAGTAGACTGTATGGCAGAGCAGTTGCATTGGATTGCATTAGATCATGCAGGTTTTGCTAATAAATTGCCACTGAGTTCCTTAGATCAACTGGCTCAGAACAGACAGGCTGACGTACATCAAGATATTTACGAACGTTGGTCTCAAATCATCAGTGCAAAGCAACTAAAATACAAAGCAGTTGTTCCAAAATACAAAAAAAAGATTCAATGTTATTGTTTTGAGACAAAAAACAAATAATAATAAAAAAACTAGGTGATTAAATCAAACTGGGTTAAAAATGGAGATCTCAATGTGTTTTTTTCACCGTGTACCAGTATTATTAGAATGTTTAAAAAAGTCTAAATACAACAATAGCACTGTTTTTTTCAGTTCAAAACTTAATATGCAGTCTGTCCACTCGTCCCTTTAGTTAATGTGAAGCTGAGGGTCAGATCTGTGGGGAGGGGACTGTCAGAAGGCCAGTGGGCTTCAGCCTGTTGATCCCTCCATCAAGGATACAAACTCGTGGGAAATTTACCTTGACCAGGTGTGCTGCAAACTGGAAAAAAAGGAGAAAAAACAAAACAAAACAAGAAAGACAGTCATATCTCCACCCTCAGGGAAGATACCTACTCATTACCTATCTGACACTTAGTGCTGAAGTCCTGAGAGTAACTGAGCTAAGAAATAACATCTTTGTGCAATAACAACCTTTCAGCTATTAGGCAACATCTTGATTTCTACGTAATACCTTGCATTATACGTTAGGTATGTCATCAGTGACTATACAAAGGACAATTACAGTATGTGACTTTGAGGAAGTAGTATGAAAAAAGTTAACGAACATATGTTTCAGAGCAGATTCAAAGGGCAAGTTGCTCAGCTTCTTTTTACTTTATTCAGCTCTTCATATTCTTCTTACATTTACTGTATTTTTTTATAGTCTTGGTTTGGTTCTGTACTCTTACTACCTGGATCCCTCCTGTGTCTTGTCTCATTGCTATTGCTGCTAATACACCTGAATTCCTCCTCTGGGGAAATAGTAAAGGTTCCTCTTTTGGTATCTTATTTTGTAAGAAAGAAAAAAAAAATCATCTGAACCAAATATGCCTCCAGGCAATGCAGAGACTTTTCTCTCTCATAATATCTTTCAATTCAACACAATGCAATCCAAAAACATCACTGATTATTGACTTCAAAGTAACCATGAAGTTAATTTACCACCTCTCTGCCACAGTCTCAACAAAAATTAAACATTTACATTAAACATAAACACTTCACTACAAGTGAAAAAGTAGCAGTTAAGATACCAGTTGACAAAAATAATTACAAAATAAATCTGTGAAAAACTAACAACCAGGTTTGGAAGGATGGCAAAATGTTAATGCTGGTTGTACTGTTTCGCAGCACAGTTTAAAAAATTCAGTTGAAAAGCTCAAATAAAAAGTAAGCATTAAGGGTGAGGCTTTCTTCTGCATACTGATGGGGTTTAAATGTTGAAGGTTTACAGTAAAGCCTGACCACAGTGAGTTGACTCATTGCTTTGCCCCACAGCCAGTGATAATGCCACTGGTGCGGCGCACAGAGCTGTGAATGGCACTGAGGCCCAATTGATTCCTTTTATCGACCTTTATTTTTGTGACCTGCATCACTAAGAGGTCTGATGAATAAATGAAGTTTTTTTTTAAACTCAGATGAGGAATTGTGGTCTTGGTCGAGATGACACAAGCTGAGGGTCTCCTTAAAAATCACCACATCTTAAAATTTTACTTACACAAAATTCAAAAGATCCTATCATTATGATGATGAAACTCATCATACTTGCTTCTGTGTCACAAATGGCTCTATTTCCAAACCATTCTAGCTGCAGATGAGCTCCTCCATTACACTGTGATGATTTTTTTTTTTTTTTTGGAGTTCTTGTGACCAGGTTAGAAGCTGAGGTTGCTCCAGAAAAAAAAGATGTCTACTTAGTTTCTTTTTTTCTTTTCAACATATGGAATGAGGACAGTGTTTCTAAACTGGGACAATGCCTGCAGAAATATCCCTGCTGAGATTTTTAAAATTTAAGTTTGGCTAATTTATTCTGAGAGAGCACAAAAGGATAATTTATGATGATCAATAAAGTTCTCGCTCTTTTATGCTGAAGCGAGCAAAGTTATTTTTGTGCACTGAAATGTTAAAGATAATGATTTATGTAAAATACTATTCCTGCTCCGGCTAGTGTCTTTTACAAAAGAGGTAAAGACACAGTCAAGTTTTACATTAGACTGATATACTGACACTAATGAGAACATACAGGATTTTCGAGAAACCAAAACTCATCACTATAATAGTTCCCTAAGACAAGTATTTTTTTATAAACATGCAAAGACATTCTGCTTTTCCTGTTTGTGTGGTATTTTGTTGCCTAGTGCATGTAAAACAGTATGAAGTAAAGGCACAAACTGGTAGAAGGTTCATTCAAATGAGACAGTGCAAAGCATTTTGTGGGTATTTTGGTAGAAAATGTTTTTGCAGACACCATGCAATGATGCAGCATGAATCTACTTTGCTAATTTTGTCTTAATTAAGCCCTCTATAGCCAGCAGATATATTTAAAGGCTGTTTCAGACTGTATAAAAAGCTTCTCCTTAAGTTCATTAAATCCCTGCAGACATGTGAGGGCAGCAGATAGATATGTTGATAAATCTGCACCCTCTGATTAAAAATGCTGTGCAGTGCCATTTTGTGTGGGCAACCACAAAGTTTACCTTGGTTAAATTACTTCCAAACACCGGGCTAAAATAACCACACACACAATAACAACACACCTCCACACGCATAACACAGGTCTGCTATAACTTGGTATTCTGTTAATCAGGGAGATACTGGAGGCTTTCAATCCTGGGCATCAGAGTTTCCTTCCCATGAAGAATTCTACTGAAAATATTCCATTAAATAAACAGTGCCTCTGTCATATATGAATACATGATATAATCATTTGCAATGTAATTATGAGATGCTGTGAACACATAACATCCAAATTTCATTTTAATTAATATGCTGTTTACACTGTACCACACTGCACCATCCAGCACACCTAACAACCTCCAACACAGGATTATTCTTCATTCGTTCAGCTACTGTTTTCATAAATCAGTGTGATTAGTACAGATGTTTAAAATCAGAGAGACCAGCGTTGTGATTGGTTGAAAGCATATCTATTAATCAGCACAACCTCTGATCTTTGTTCACCTTCGCCCAGGCCTTTTGGGGTTTGTGCTGCAACACATTCACTTATCAAATATCCACCATTATGTTTTTTCCATTGTAAAAATCATAACTCTCTACAACTATGCTAACAATAACTGAATATGCTGATGTTTAGCAGGCTTAATGCTTAGCAGGCTCAGCTTCTTAGTTTAGCACATGAAATGTGCCAACTGAATACAAAGTGCAGCTGAGGCTGATGGGAAGACCTTTGAAAAACCGAATGAAAAAATAATGTAGGCGTAAATGAAAAGTCAGAGGATCAAGTCATCACAATTAATCTAATCATCAACGAACAAAAACACTAAGCAATGTATTTACTACTTGTCAAAACATTCTTTCAAACCAGAAATCAGAAAGGGTATTTCTAATGAATGTATGAACAAAATGTGCCAACTTCTCTAATTTATGTTGCAATATTGAACTAAATATGAATCACAACAGCTTGACTTGGTTCTATGAAGACACTATGACCTTATACAAACCCAAAAGAAGTACTCCAAAACTTTTGTTAAAATAAACACTGCCAAATGTCTCTGCAACAGGAAAATAAAACATGAAAAATATCACTAATCCTTCTGGCTGTTTACCTGATTTACTGATGCTCATATATTGTTTCATGGTGTCTTGTCTGTCAGTTGCCAGAAACCTAACCCAGATATGTTTGAAGATCACGCAAATGCCCCATAGAAAATCACCAGCCAGGCAGGTTCAAACACAGAACCTTCTTGCACAATCCGCTGCCTTACCCCTGTTGGTGAGTAATTTCACTAAAAAAATTTGATTGAAAGTTATTTCATACAATAGCATGACCTCATGAGGGACCTGCCCTTATGGAATTCACCTGCCAGTGACACCCAGCAGCTGTTAAGCTTCAAAGTTCAGGTGCTTCAACCCTGAAAAGTACAATCTCCTTTAGCTTTTAGCAAGCCCTGAGGGGAGGACTGTTGGTACCTGCCTATGACATACAGGTGCAGTAGATCTCTGACATAGGTGCGTATGGTGGATTCCATCTAAATATAATCAGCATCGAAATGATAGGCGATACATTTAAATAGCTTTATTCTCTATCTGAGAGTAAGGGTAGGTAGGTTATGTAATGCACAAGTTTATGTATCTGTGTTCAAACTTTCACAGTTTAAATATTTTGGATACTTCTGTGTTTTACACAGATGTGTGTGTGCGTGCGTATGTGTGTGTGTAACACTGCTTTCTCACCATAGCAGCACTCTTCATGGCGTGGCTAATGACCACAATGACACGTCCTTTGTAACTCTGGAGGATTCCTGTTGCAGGACATTGCACAAGCTCACCATCAGGGCTGAAGGCTGAGCTGAAGGGAATGTTGATGCTACCGGAGATATGGCCTCTGCTGAAGCTGGAGACAGCAGGGTTAAGGAGCAAAGCTTTGTACAGGTGCAGCACCTGTTTGGGACGAAGGCCAAAGATGACAGTGAACCTTTTTTGTTTTGTTTTGTTTGTTATCTTTTTGTGGAGTTATGTCTTGAATTTCATGGGAACCACAATATCTGTGAATGACATGGATACTATAGACAGTAAAAAAAAGAACATCAAGTCAGTTCAATAATACCCTAATTAGAGCGCTTGTTATACCCCTTTTAAAACTGACTTGTAATTCACACACACACACAAAAAAAATAGTATGTAAGACAAGGTTCAAGATAACAAGGTGGGAGGAAACTAGCTCTTTTAACTGAGGCGAGAGAAGGACAAGAAAGAGTAAGACATAGGAGATAAGCAGGAGAAAAGAAAAAAGGGCAGAAAAGAAAAAGAAAAATAGTGTATATCAGCCCAGGGACAGTGTGCAGCCCATGAGTGGTATGTTAGTGGGTGATAATTCTTTAGAAAAGGGAACTATTCTATTTCTAAGGGCGTAGCTATTGACAGTGTTGCTCCATAATTTAATACGAGTGGTGTTTGACCTCACTCTCAGTCAAACTACTATCTATGCTCATCACTTGAATAATAGCAGAAACATGTAAGTGCTAATATAGCAGAGATTAAAAAACCAGGTGCCAAGACAGCTAAATGTAGACTGTCCTGATTAACTCCACAGAGGTCTTAATTTAATCTACTTTTTGAGACCACAGACTCCCATAACAGAGCTTTACCTAAGACCACAATAAAGGTATACAAATCCTGTGAAAGTGGCCAAATCCCCTTTGTCCATGTGACCTAGCCTGAGGAGCCTGTCAATTAGTGCAGGATTTTGGCAAGAGGAACTGCCATTTTGAAATTCTTGCTCTATTTGCTAATCCTTATTGATTAATGGCTTTCTAGCCCCTTAGACAATTACCATTCCACTTATGATCTAAAGGGTGAGGCTCAGTCCTTCCATTTTTTGCATTTCTTACAGGCAGGGTTTTCTGGGCCTCTGCACCTCCAGAAATAAATAAAAAAAAGCCTTTCTGCAAAAGCCAAATTGATTTCTTTATGCAACATTGTAACTTTGTGCAGAGGTTCAAAAATGATGGATAAAGGGGCTATTAAATGTGGCAAGCGGTAAAAGTGTTCATTTTGTAATTTCAAAGCCTTACAAAGAATATGCATCAACCTAGACATATTGTTGCTATCCTGTGAAGACCAACATGTTAATATTTCGTAAGAAAACATCAATATCATGACCTTTTTATATGGCGTAACAATTGAGTTTTAACTATTTTGCTCAAACCAACAAGGAAAGCTTTATCTTCCAGTTTGTCTAAATAAACATGCATACATGTTTTTCTTTGGACAACAAGCACACATGCATGTACACAAACATATTGTACACCCAGAGGTGGTGAGCTGTCACAATGGAATGAAAATTAAAGAAAAAAAACAATAGTAACTGCATTATTCATGCATGAAAAAGAACAATTAAAAATACCTCTCACTAGCCTTTGGTGGTATCTCATTTTTCATATCTTTATACCGTTTTGACATTTCAGTACAATGTACTGAAATATTGTACAATATACATGTACTATGTATGCCAGTGAGTTATATATATTAAAAAAACACATAAGCTGAGCTGTTGGTAATGATAGTATGTATGACATTGTCTAGTCAACAGAACTGTGACTAATATGGGTTTAACATATCTCAGAAAACCTGGCATGGTTCAAAAACTTAAAACAAAGAAAAGACAGAAAACAAGTGTCCTTCTTTCTCCGATTCTTGGTGTATGAACCAGTTACACTTGTTGACATGAAAATGGCTGTAGTCACATCTTTCTTGGTGAAAATTGTGCACATTTTTTTTTTCATGCTCACTGGCTCACCTTCCTTCCCCACTACTTAATTTCTTCTTCCAAATACTGACACTAATGGCTCATTCTGTGCACTACGGTACATCAACTCGATACTTCATCTCTGTATTAGTTTACACAAAGAAGAGAATCTGTATTTTGACAGTACTGAGAATTATACCATTGGGAAATCTGAATACATTGGTATACTATAGTATCTTGATAGCCTTCCAACCTTTCACACACACGTGTAAAAGAGGAAACTGTCTTGTAGCTGCGTACCAGAGGACTGCCTTTTGCTCAGGTTCACAGGCTAATTTCCACTGCTTTATTCTCCCATCTCTCAGTCAACAGGGTATGGTGGGGGGCGTTGTGGTGGATATGAGGAGCCCAACTGAACGTTGGGGAGTCTGGCAGCACATGAAGTAAATCATCTTCCATGATTCTGCCCCTGCTTGCCTTTGATGGCAATCGGGCTGTTCAATCTCAAAACTCTGCAAAGTTCTGGCACCAGGTCAACAGCTTAGTAAGACATCAGATGAGGAAGATAAAGGCTTCTTTAATACACACACATAGCCATGTACAGATTTTGTTGCTGTGTGTGTCATGACCCTTTAACTTTGTGCAAGTAATTCTCAAGTAAACATTAGACTTCGTCAATCATTAAAAGAGAACAAGGTTTCACACATCGGACCTGTATAGATATGGCACGGATAGGACCTCTCTGTGCCAAAAAAGTGCGGGAAGAAAAAAATGGCAAGATTTCAGAGACACTTGAATCACCGCTTTCGCTGGAACACACTCAAGGGACATGGACCATGACCCTGCAAAAACAGATTTTTATCTACCTGCGAGACCGGAAGAAACATGCTCATCAGAGAAAAATCTCATAGCAAATGAGTGTGCTTGTTTTTCAGCCAGGTGTAGTTAAGATGAGGCAGTTTGCACAGTGGACACTGAGTCGCAGTTTGCTGCATCTCTATGCAGCCTGATATTCAATTATTCTTGATCTCTAATCCAAGGCAAAATTAAAAGGAACAAAGAGAGAGAAATCACAGTGTGACACGTGATTTTAATCTTTAATAATTCCATGTTTCATACTCAATGACAACAGCGATTGTAGTTCAGAATCAGTTTACTTTTATCTCTTATCCTCTGAACTACATGGCACCTGTAGGTGTTTGTAAAGATATAAAGCTACAGAGTAGTAAAAGAGTGCTTCTGATGGCTCCATCAACCCTGCTCAAAATTAAACTGTATAAAATCTTAACTAACTGCACCTGTTAACAAATATATGCTTAGATATACTTCTTCAAAAGTGTATGTGGGATTGTCAGATTCAAATTCTCCTCACTGTTCCATCACATTTAGGCACCTCATGCCTTGAATGACCTGCTTTGTGGAAATCGGAATCTCACAAGAATATGAAATTTAAGTTTTATTTCCCTCTTTATTCCTTAGGGTCAATTCAGATCAAATCAGGTGTTGCAGTAAAAAATGCAACTTCTCCAGTTCATTTTCATGTTGGAGGTCTAATTAGGTTGCGGCAGTGAGGACAGCAAAACACAGCAAAACACAGCAAAACACGAAGCCCTGCCTCTTTCCCAAAGGACAGCTGAAACAATGTCAACCTTTGGAGGAACACAACCCAACGTCAGGCTGCACTGGTCAATCTGCTGATCAGCTGATCAGACCAAGCGGAGTTGAGCTGATCAACCATGCAATGAGGAAGCACAAAATATTACGTTAATTTGCAAATAGGTAGAAACTCCCGCACCATCTCACAAACCTGTGATGATCAACAAAAAGCCTGATGTGGACTTACACAACTACTTTTGTCACTTTTAACACACAACCGAATGCAACATTGTCCAAGATTTTCTGTCAGTGTGGGCCATTATCCCTGTATTTAACCATACTGTGTGTCTCGCCCTCTCTATGAATGCCAGCTTTCCACTCAGCCTTCCAAAGTGGCCTTTTAGAACAACTATAAACACTTTCATCGAGTGCCGTCATTGCAATGTTGTAGAAATAACTTCTTTTCTAGTTCAGCCTTCGACTTAAAGTGATGGCAGCAGAAATCAGAAGCACTTTATAAGCAATACTCATGATTGAAACACGATAAAAGATTAATGCCCCTCCCCGAGTTAATTATAAGAATATGAATTATGAACATAATAAGAAGAAAAAAAAGTAGCTAAATAAGTGTGCATATCTTATGCATACCCACCTTCCTTTTGGTTGAGGCTTAAATTGATACATTTTAAAATAAACACAACGCTTCAAGCTGGAGCAGGTTTACTAAAGTAAGGTATTATGACAGCAGCCTTTTCTGTGACTGGCAATACTTCATATCTCTGCAATGCGAAAACAAAGTATCAACTGAGTTTTTGCTGTTTTTACTTTGTTGGACGTGATTCAAGATTGTGCAAACAAACTTAAGTCTCTGTCAAACGTTTGCGAGTTTCAGCAGAGAAAACTTCGGCCATGTATTTACAAGTTAAAAAGACACCACTACAAGGGAAACCTTTCAAGCAGGTATGATTTCATGGCACAATAATGTTAGGATACTCCTCTACACTGCGGATGTCAACAGCAATGATCTTGGGCTTGCCAACTTTGGTCCTTTTGGCGGGTCCGGCCAGTGACAGTTCACAGAGTTCGATTAAGTCCTCAGCCGAGATCCTGGGGGAAACTTCTGCTTTCAGGTCACACAGCGCCAGAGGCTCCCGAGACTACAACAAAAGAGGTCACAGGAAATCAGATGAACAGCGGACTTTTAGAGAAATTCTTAACATAATCTGAATAATGGAATTTGGATAACCGGTCACTTGAGTGTCACTGTAAAA
This sequence comes from Ctenochaetus hawaiiensis, assembly GCA_029783645.1. Taxonomy (NCBI): domain Eukaryota; kingdom Metazoa; phylum Chordata; class Actinopteri; order Acanthuriformes; family Acanthuridae; genus Ctenochaetus; species Ctenochaetus hawaiiensis. The sequence goes on from JAPZDY010000020.1 coordinate 1,657,196, forward strand.
TGACACAAAAGAGACAGGAAGATAGTGTCAGGGTGGAAATTATTGTTTCTTTAAAACAAGGAAATGGTGATAAGGCCTGAATGCCTACTATGTTAACTAAATCTTTGCTTTATTAATGAAATGCTTCTCACTATCCTTTCAAACCCGCTAAGTGAAGAATAGACTTTTTATCATGTATTACCATAAAAAGCAGATTTACAGCCCAGAGAGCAGCACAGATGACCGGCTGCAGTGACCGCAACATGGTCTATTGCCAGTTTCCACGCATACTGGCAAATGGGTTCATTAAAGCATAGAGCCAGAGGCATGGCTGCAGGGGACTGAACCCTGGTCTCTGCAAAGGTGAGCAAGCATAACACCTGTATGGCTCCCAGATGCCCTGAAATCTTTTTAAGCATAAAATATGAAAAAAAAACATGACAGTTTTTTTTTTATATGTCCAATTAAAAACACTAACTAACAAACTTATGTGTTTAGTGATAATGGGTGGTCATTAGGAAGTCAAGTACATCTATTCAGTGATATGCAAATTAAGTTGAGGAGAATTACTAACAACATTGTCTATTTTTTCAGGACAGTGTGCAAAAGCCATTCACAGCAGAGAAGTGCCATCTGCATGCAGCAGCTAACTCGATGGGTTAGCTGAGCAATCCTCAGCTTACCAAACAGTAAGGAAATCGGTGACTTCTGTGGGTCCAGAAAGGATTTCAAAGATCTCTCTTTTTTATTTTGACAAGGATTTATGGCGACATTACTGCGTACCATCCCCCTAAGCTGGTAACTTAAAATATAAATGTTTACATCAGCCTTAAGTTCACAGTGTTGCTATTTTCCAAATTTATACTTCCATATAGTGAGTATTTGGCTCTTTAAATAATTTTCTTTAGTGTACGGTTCGAAGGCAGCACACAGTGATGGTGAGTCTCAAGTGACATACTGAGGTACAGTTTTTAGGTACTTGCACATCAGCTGAGTATTTCCATTTTTTGACACTTTATCCCTCTACTCCACAACTTCCCAGGCAGGAATAATGTATTATTATCTGCCAGCCATAGTTTTTAGTTTCTCTACAGACCATCATAAACAATCCATTTCAATCAGCACTTTTGACCTACGAGACATCTAAGGTGGCATCCTCATCTGCAGAGACCCTGCCTTCTGCCTGTATTTCCCTACTCTTCTGCATTTGGGACATTTTTGGACATCAGCTTTTGGGCAGTGGGTATGTGACCTCCAGCCAACAACAGCGTGTTGCGCGTGAACACTCAGCTGGATTTTGGCTACTGCAGTAAGGAGAGGATGTGCTTCTGGTGTCATTCAGTCAAGGAGGAGAGACTGACCTTGAATGCAAACTTCATCTGACAAATCCTACTTGTTCTGCCATTAAACAAAAGACTTGATCTGTATGGTTTAATTTTTATTTATAATATTACTGGAACAAAACAATGACACATATAGACTACATCTAGCCTGGTCTAGTTTAACATATCATCCAAAATATTGTTACATCTTTGCAACGATTCTGCACAAACAGTGTAACCAGGCATTAAAAGAAGTGTTTTGCCCTCTAGCCAAAATCATACAGTGGTGGTAATTTGACTTGCAGACTCTTACAGCAGGATTTTACTAAGGCATAATTCTGAGTATGTCAGAAACCTTCATTCCTTGTAAAGCTTGATCGCAGGCTGTGACTAGAGACATGTAAAGCCGACACATTTCCTGTTTCAAATTCTCTCAAACAACTGGGTTTTTGTTTCTGCTTCTAATAAATATTCATAGCTTGACTACTTCAATAGGTGTCTGATTTCAACTGAGATCATAGAAAAATATCAGTCTTGGTTCTCAAAGTAATCATTTCTATGTATATGTCAAAAGAGTGCAGTTTCACTCTGCTGCATTACAATAGGGTCAGAATAAGAAAAAAAGAGATTTGAGGGTCGTGCATTGTTTAAAAAAAATGTTGTTTTTTTAAAATTATCAATAGAAAGCTTGACAATAGCTATTCTAGTCCACAGGAGAGAGCACATACAAAACAAGGATCTCCATATTTATGATGTCGTACTGCCACAGCCAACAATTTTGTTGCAAGAAAAAATCTTTCTGCTCTTGGATTTCTTTTTCAAGTTTCAATCTGACATCTATAACAACCACCAACAAGTAAGCGTACACTGACTGAATAGAAAGATAGGAAGAGCTGAATCTATTTGATACAATATAACAGATGCAATGAAAACTACCATAAACATAATGTCCAGTTGTTGTCAAGCTGAACACTAAAGTTGTTTCTGTTCAGAGTCATTTCTATATGTTTTTTATTCTTTAGTAGAATATTGAACCACATGTTTTAAATGTATTTCATGGGGAAATGGTTCATGGGGACATGGTTAATAGCACTATAATTGCATGTCTAAGAGCCAGCTTGTTCAGGGCCAAGAGCACTCCAGGTGCAGTAAAACAACAGGGTGCCGTGCTCTGCAAAAGAAAAGTGTTTTTAAATGATTCTTTTATTAATACAGTAACCATTTTGACATTTTAGTCATCTTTTCACAGTTGTGTAAGAGCTACATTGGAAGATAAGCTCTGTTGAGCTATTTTTAAAACAAATTATCTACTCTGTGCAGCAAAAAAATTCAAATTATATTAAAAATACCGTTAAAGGAATTTTGTTGCTTCTTAGAAATAAGTAAGAGATCTGCAAGAAAGCTTATCAGTCAAATTTTCTAAATAGTACATTATCACTGCTGATCAATTAGGACACTAGCTTTCATTCACAGAAGAGAAGAGAGTACAATCTAAACATTTTATCTTGGCTTTGCTCTATTTCATTGTAGTTCTTTTTAACAGAAAGGCCACAGTCAATTACATGGGTGCAGGGGACAGCTGAGCTCCCTTCAAACACACCTATTCTTCTCTGATTGCAACAAAGCCCCACTACTGTGAAGCAGAGTTTTTTTATGTCAAATGTAACATGTACTCTGTTATTAATAGTAAAACAAGATGAAACAAATATCCAAACTCAAAAGGACCACAGATGCACCACTCTGTGAAACCATACTTTGGTTTTGGATGAGATATGCCGTGTGTGTTCAGCTGGGTCTGAACCTCCTGAGCTGACAGGGTTTTTCACTGCGATAAGCAACGATTACAACAAGTCTTGGCAACTAAAGCATGCCAGTTTATCACTGAAGCATTAGTGCATGCGGCTGTTTTCATGCCTGTATGCCTGAATCAATTGAGTCACAGGGATACATAGTGTGATAGATGTACAGATTCTGGTAAATATAAAATGTAGTGTGCTCTTGTCTGCAGTTAAAAGAGAGGGGAGAAAGCTAAGAAAGGAAACAAGAACAAGAAAAGGTATTTGCTGAGTAATAAATAACACCACACACACAAAAATTTGGGGGAAAGTGGC
>JAPZDY010000020.1:1660707-1700120 GCA_029783645.1 Ctenochaetus hawaiiensis
AATTTGGGGGAAAGTGGCAAAGGTTAATTCAGTCTGATTTTTATACTTCTTGATAACTGTTGAAAATACAAACACTTAAAAAGAAAGAATAGATGCTAATCTTTCCCAAATGCATCACTGAAAAAAAAAAAACTAAATGATTCACCAACGTATTTTTGGAAATTTTGAACCTGTCTATGGAAGGTCATCTGCTAGGTTTTCGATCTTGATCATGTAATTTGGTTGATCCTGACTCAGCATAATAAAAACACCCAGGGGTCAGTTTGGGGGCAGCAAATTGATGCAATCCAATAATTCATTGCGATGGAGCAGCACTGCCACTCTGACATCCATAGTCCTCAACCCGTGAAGGTGCAAATTACCTGCTGACACAGCAGATAATCTGGACTGTTCTATTTCTGGTCTGGTCTATTTTGGGTTTTACAATGCTAACAGTGCGGAGCTATACATCACAACAGGGCTGCGTTGTTTGCAACTGTCCTCGAGATGTGAAAACGACTCATTTATTTGACTTAACTCATTTGAGGTAAAGGCAAAAATATGCTGACCTATGAAGACATGCTGCAATACCTTTATATTAACTCAAAGGATAATAAGGAATGTCTCTCTTCACAAAATGGGCATACGTGTAACCAAAACATAAGATATGCTGACAGAAATAGGCAAAATATGCAGCCTGTCACTGCCTGGGGCTGATGAAGCACTGTGCGATGACTTAAACGTTATGATGAGCAGAATGTGCCAGCTGATATTGGCTAAAACACACTTTTACATTTCACTGTCCTGACAGTGACGAAGCTAGACCGGAGAGTTGTCTGTTAAGCAGACAAAACCCCTGTGATGGTTTACGGTTGTGAGTGCATTAACACACAAACACTCTTGGGACACAGTCACCAAAAAACTCCAACCACTTTCCATATTGAACTGGTCAGAACAGTGTTGTATAGTTTGGATAAAGCTTGATAACATGGTCGTAACTCACTTAAAGTGCCTTCACTCTGGGTGATTATACATGTTCTCAGATTTTTGCATTTGAAACAACAGTCTTTTTTTGGTGTTTTAGCATAATTTTTAAAGCAGAAACAAATTTTATCTGCCAAGTCTGCAGTCAGTCAAGAGCAGGAGACAGTCTGAAAAGAAGAACATAATTCAGACCATGATCTGAGAAAAATGCTGCCACAAAATACCCCTCACTGACATACACACACACACACACACACACACACACCAAACTCAACACAAAGAAGGATTTTAAAGCAAAGAATACTCTCAGCTTTCATGTATTTCCTGGTATAATACTGTCTACACAGTGTTTACAGATCTTGCTCAAACATGAATAGCGTTTCTTTGGAAAGGCAGAGAATGCAACTTCCCCACATGAAAGTTTCTTTCTATTATTGCTAACAAGAGACAGAATTTGAGTCCAGCCATGCACTTCGACACTTTGAGTTACAGTGATTGCAATATAACGCTGCTTTTCTGTTCCATTAGCAAGTTACTTAGAACTTTAGTTTGATGACTGAAACATTCAGACACAACATTACAGGACCACAGTTTTGGTCAATTATTCATGAACACAGTTTTTAGCTTGAACATTATGTGTGTACACCACTCAAGCTAAAATACTTAATCACAGAAGAATTAGTTTTACCAGGAAGACCCTTTTACTGGAATACATAATACATTATTTACATGTGATTAAGCTCATATAATTGGAAATAAATGTGGAAAGTGGACAGAGTGACAGTAAAAAAAAACTTTACAAAAGCCCTGAACTGAATCATCTCGTTGTGCAGCTTATAAGGTTCACTTAATGCAGACAGAGAGGTTTGTCAAAGAGTTTGTCTTTGATATAATTTTTAAAAAATCATGATTCATGGTGGCACTGTAGAAGATCATATAAAATTCAGAGTTTCTAACAGTTGACTTGACATGTGATATTGTCAAGAAAAATGTATGCAAAAGCTTTTACATGCTCCAAGGTTTTGCATTAGATTGCATCATTGCATTTAATTAAAATATTTAGGGTTTTTTAACATTTTTGGTTTCAAGTCATGCATAATATCCTGTGAATTTTTTTGCTAAATAAACTGTAAATATTGCCAGTTATTTAAAAACCTGGGGTAAGAACTGGGTCAGTGATAGTTACACTACAAATTTTGTAAACACACTCCTGCCGAGTTGAGAATTCTCCACTCGCTCCACAGTTTTAAATGTTCATGGATAGAGTGCTGGAAAGTGCTGGAAAATTGGAACCAGGAAACATTCCTGCTTACTCATGGACATCCAATCACCCAATTATTGAAATACAAGCCCTGCCAGATGTTAGATGAAAGATGTTAGTCAGCAAAACATTTGCTCATGCACAAGGAATGGCACCAGCCTCCCATGCCCGCTTCAGCATTTGTTTTTTTTCATTATATCTCAGAGCTACTAATTTTAAAGATATAACTTTGAACCCCTGCGAACACCATCCTCTTTAGGCAAGACACATAATGGTGGCTCGAAAATACAGAAATATTCTGTGTGTTCTGTTGTGTGAGACGGTCTACTTATACAACTCAGGAGACATTCAGCTATTATTATTATTATTATTATAGCTATTATTGTCCAAGAGCTGCTCTGTGAAAGCTGCCTCAGAGGAGATGCTAGCAGTCCTGCATAAATTTGCATGTTAAGTAAAAAGAAGACAGCCTAACTTGATCAACTAGCTGGATATCAACTAAAGTCATTTCAAAAACTGGTCAAAACAAGCAAATGTAATTGATGTTGCAAGTGAAGAGCATTATTTATCCCTTTGGCTATTTTTATATTCTCTTATTAGTGACTAAAAAGACAGAGAGGGAGAGCTCGTTTTCTGCTGTACACTCAGTCAGACCGAGCTGAGTGGACAGCAGCTGTCGTCAGAGATGGATGTCTGTTCACTATAGGGGGTGAGAATCTGCTGACAGAGCCTCTCGCTCTGTTACCAGGGTCGATGGGAAAGCGTGTTACCCAAACAAACAGTACAAAGTAGTATGTAAAGAACATCAGTTCAGTGTCAGCAACATCACTTTTTTATATTTTTGCAGAGTTGAGACAATGTGGTCAACAATGGAAGTACTGTATGATGGTTTTACATGTCTACAGTAACAGTGAGATTTGTGTCACCTGAGCTCTGTGTTTTTTTGAAAGTTGTTAGGTAAAAAGAACAATTTTAAAATGTTTTTATTTTAATCTTTCCTCTTTTACATTCTAAAGATTATTTTTTAATGTCTTGCACTTCACCTGAACTACGTCATAGCCCTTATTTTCTCTTCCATAATATATATTTTTTTAAACATGCAGGACCCTTTATCCTTTATTTGACATTGAAATCCCATGTAGGTATGTCCTGGTGGTTCCATTGCATCTTGATGCATTTTTAAGTTTATAACTTCACTTTGAAATGTCTGATCATTGAAAGGTGCTATACGTGTAACTCTGGACTTTCGAGGACATGAGGAGGTGTCACAAATAAACAGGTGTGGTAACTCTCTTGCAACATCATTGTAATGTCATTTACAAACACTTCTTGGCTCATAAGGGTTGACTGAAAATACATTGCCAAAATTGCCAAAATCACTTCTTGAACTTGAGTAAATTCGTACACTGCACTACTCACTTTGCTAATTGTACTCAGGGTAATTTTTTTTCTGCAGGAAGCAGTTGTTATAGCCCAATAAAGTAGCTAAAAATCTTCGAATGACAGCTTAGAGTTTTCAAAAACATCACTAGAAGCTTTGAATGTCAAAAAATGACTTTCAGTACATCCCCTAAAGATGCGTAATGATAAAGGAATCCTTGAACTGGCCCTTTCAAATGAAGTAAACAAGCCAGTATCATCCTGATCAAAATGTCCACACAAGGTTTTTCATTTTCTAACTGAACTTGATTCAGGGCATCTGAAAAGAGACTTTATATGCACTGCATGCTGTCAGATGTGACTTCCTGTCATCTGTCATTTACTTTTACCAGTCTAAAGTTTTTCTCTAGCGGCAGAAAAAGTTAAATGTGTGGAAAAAATTTTATTTGGGACAGCAGATCAGCCTTTAATCAATGCTCACATGCTTAATGAAGACTAATCAGCCAAGAAATTTGAGATCAAAATGAAACCTTTTTGAATTTCCTTCCTGCAGTTTGACTGCACTTTAAATTTTGTGTGTACTGTATGTGAGTGTGTGTGTGTCTGTAATCAGTCCACTGATGAGAGTGACATTTCAAAGAAGTGCTTTTCTGCCTGTATGTTTCCTGGGGAAGAGGTGGGGTACAGATAGAAGCAGCCATGGATCAATGCCACCACCCACCCATTTCTCATTCAGCTTCGGCTGAATAAGAAAGATTAGAGCAATCACTTGGGCACACAGCAGACAGGGCTGACAAGAATGTTGTTGAGCTTTCTCAACACGATGCATTCAGGTGTGAAAGGCAAACAGGGACAAACACTAAGCAAGACAAAAGGCATTTTATGAAAGACAGCATCACATCAATAAACACCTCAGAACTATAAACACTTTTTATGCTGGATTGTTTGACTGCATTTACGTTGCCTTCATTTTGAAAAGCAGAAGTCTACTTCTGTATTTCAAGGGGACAAATATCTAACGCTTACTTCTGTGGAAATTTAATGAACTTTGAACTTTTTGTTACCAATTTTAAAAGTTCCACATTACTTAGGTGTTGTATGTATGTATAAAACAACAGGCATCCTGGAGTCACTTTGTTGTTGTACAGTCAAGAGTTAATTTGGAAAAACAGGCATTACTTCATACATGGTACTTTTTGTACAACGTAGAGAGAGGGTGTGAGTTGAAAGTTCAAAACCTTTGATCAAACAAGTTCATGATCAAAAAGATCCTGGAAGTTACAGTTTGTTCAAACTGACTACGTAAACAAACGTCACATGACGTTGAATATAAATTAATAACTGATAGCTGTAATGAATATCTCTGACAGAAAATCAAAAATTGAATTTCAGTTTTACATTAAGGTAATCTTTTATTATAATTATGGTGGCTCCTTGTGTAAGTGAAGATACATTAATATTTTCCCTTATAATAGTTATGTTACAATGAACAACAAAAGCAATTTACCCTATTAATACCCTCTATGAGCCATTGTTACTTCCCACTTTTCTTTGCCCCTACATTAAAATGCTTCTCATAGCCAGACGGAGTCTTTGATGTGGGCAAGTAGGCAAGCACTATCTGATTGCAACCCGATTGGAACTCAATCACCCTGAACAAATTTTAATGCAGGGTGTAAATGGGCTATATGTGACTGCACCAGCTCATACTACCCCATTATGTCCCTCAGATGTTTTTACAGCATCATATTTCTGTTAGAAAAAACAGAAAAAAACAAAACACAAAAAAACTAGACCCTGATAGTACCAGAATATTATCATTGTTCTCTAAAGATACATCTAACATTACTAAGATATTATCAAGAACATGTTTCTATCAATTTGAAATGTTTATATAAAACATTTCCTGCTGCATATCAGCAGACATAAAGGTCCTGTCTCACCTTGTCTCTAACTAACAGTTAATTTTCACTAAAACCAGTTTTGCGGCACGTTGTGGTCTTGAAAAGCCTAAGTCAGTTGAAAAAGATATCTCATGAAAGGAATTCAATGCAGAATAAAGGATAAAGAATAAAATCATTCACAGAGCCAAAAAAAGTAAAGAAAGAACGAAAGAAAGACCACAAAAGACTTCCTTTTTGATCATTATGGCTCAATTTCAATAGTTATTGACTCAATGGAAGTTATAATTTAAATTCAGCTGATGAAAATCAGTTCAGTTTTGTAAAGCAAAGGCAATTTACATCACATTTACGGCGTCAAGTGTTTTGTCAAGTGTCACTGTGTGTGTGATAAGTAGCACTCACCAGGTCTGTCTTGGGCATGTCCTGGTAGTCAGATGAGTAGTATGTTGCTGTTTTCCCAAAGCCATTGTCACCAGCAGTCTTTGGTGGCTGAGCATGTTGTCTGTATGTAGCGCTCTTTGGGGTCCAGCAGAAGAGGTTGATGGACTCACGGACACAGCGCTCAATGTCAATTTCTGTGCAACAAAAAGAAACAGGAGGTAAATATGAAACTTTAACTTGCCAGCGGTAGAGGACTTGGAGCAAAATCCTAAACAGTGGAGTGGCCCTACTGTTCTGTATGCATTTGCTAATAGCTTTATGGATCAAAATGTTCAATATTTACAAAAATGTTGGTCATCTTCTATGTTTTTATAACTGGGTCCAAGACTTTTGTTCACTGGTCACAGTTTACAGTCCAAATAGCAACCTGAGATGTGATGATGAAATTTCAGCTTTATTCTAGAAGAAAATAATAATAATTTAAAAAATCAACAATAAAAACACTTATAAACAGTAAAATCATGGTCGGGTGAATGCATTTTGACCAATGTGTTTTGCCTCTTTTGCTCTCCTCATGGGTGGTTTACCCGCATGAAATCAGAGTCTGCTCAAACCTGATTGGTAAACACTAGTCGGGCTTCAAACTGATTAGAAACGGACAACAGAAAAACAAGGAAACTGCCTCTGACACCATAATATTGTCTCATGCCTACAGAGTTTGCATTGCTCTCTATGTTCTGCATTCATATGCAAATATTAGTTTTTGGAGATTATTGTTAAGACCCTTCACTTAAAGCAGTAAAAACAGGGTACTCCGCTAATCTCTTAATTTTTAAATTACCACTGACATACAGACTACTTAGCTGCTGTCTAAAATTATGAATCAATGAAAAAAAATATGGAATGATAAATGGATGGTAAGGCCTAAAAATAGAAAAAAAGTGACTCTCTCCTTTGATTCAGACATAAATCATAAGAGATTATTTAAAAGGTAGCGTGGGAGGTTTAGTTGCAGAAGCGGGCAGCTTGACCTTGGCTTTTTGTCATTATGGTCTTAAGTAGTCCTCCAGCAGTGTCAGTGGCTCTTAAAGATAATAACTGCCCATTGCTTAGCTGCTGTCCCTTATCTGAGCTCCTGCCCCAGCATGGGTTTTTTTTAAAGTTTGTGCTCTTCCCCCTTGTTGACTCTCCAGCAGCGTACAACCTTCTCCTGCTTCTCGTGTTGAGAATGGAGAGGATTAGGAAACAGGGACTCGTTGGATTAGTTGAGGATTTGGGTAAATTAGGAATTCTTTCCTTCACACTCTTTCACACTGACAGCCTCTCTCTTTCACTCCCCTTTTTCATGGATAATAAGCAAGTCTGGCTAATGAGTGCTCCTTGGTATGACCCGCACCTGGCCAAGGCACAAATGAAATTATATAGAAGATGTATCTTTACCCCTCGTCCTTTCCGCGGTGGCATCAAGGTTGGGGGCATGTCAGCTCCCAAGGGCTGAGACCTCACAGACTCAGTTACAAGGTTCATTCTAGTGAAAAACACACTGGTGGTCTGAAATTCCTCATCGACAGCCTCACAGGCAATTCAGGGAAACACATTTTCCCTCCCTTGGGCAACGAATGCTGCACACAATCACTCCTGCTGCTAAAAGAGGCAAGAATGAGGAAGAGGAGATTGATAGCCGTCCTAACAGCTCTGGGCTCAGGTGGGCATTCCAATGCAGCCAGTCCTGTTTAGGAGCAAATTCTCACTTCAGTCCAACAAAATTACATTGCACTGATTATGTGAAGGTGTTGATTGTGGGCTTTGACTTGCTGTCACAAATGGAATATTAGCATGATTCACTGAGAGCAGCTCAGGGGGGTGTAGAATTGGATTGTCGTGCAAATAAAGATAGATCTGACGGTAATGGAGATGAGTGAATGTAGGGAATTGAAATATAGAGGAAATTTATTGCATTATAATGTTCCAAACCTTGATATTATAACAAATCAGCAAGTGAAATTACTCACGATCATCAACCCATAGATTACAAAGTCAACTATTAGTGCTTGTGATGATTCTCATCCCTCCTTTTCAGCAGCTCTTTTATTCTAAACCACAGAGGGATTGATTATAGTAGTTAGCTGTGTTAAAAGACACAATCTGCTGAGGGAATAATACATGCTGTTGGGAGGATAATCCAATGGTTGCTTTTTTGTTTTTATAAATCTTAGATGGAGGATGTGCTTTGATTGTACATGGCTTTCAGGCACATGTTCCATTTTTAGAGGAAAACACCAATTTTGCCCTATTTGTCAGTACTTGGCATTTTTCTCATTTTAAAGTAAAAAAAATGGTTGGGGTTTTGGTTTATTCACTAGCTCACACCAAGGTTTAATTTACATGTACAGTATACAGTGGAATAAATATTTTCACCCTGGCTGAAGTTTCTAAAATAATAAGTTTTCACTGACCTACGACTGTGTTTGTTTGTAAACAAAATGTCAAATGCACAGAAAAAACTATTGTTCATAAATATCTGTGTACATGGGGCCAAGGCTTCAAAGTCGGTCCTAATTAATCTAGGGTGAGACCATATTTGGTCCTAATTTAAGGTTTAGGTGCAAAAGCTTTCCCTTTCCCTATCCCTTTCCTTATCTTAAATGTTATTCTTATTTTACAAAGGAGTTACTGGAGGTAGGAGACCTGTAGAGGTTTCTAATGCATCAGGATATTTATCAGTCTGGACTGTAATAGTTAAGCACAAAAACACATGCTTATACTATGAGATATGATAGAGATATAAACTTGAGATATATACATGCAAACTACAATAGTTGCTTTAAAACAACCTAAACTTTCTTCTACTAAACTGCATTGAAGCTGAAGCTTTCTGAACTCTTAGTCTATCTCCCCATTTCATGGTCTGCAGGAAACATGTTCATTTTACCTAAACCGGGACTTTACTGAAAACAAAGAAACAAAGAACCCAAAAATGTGCCTGCTTTTGTTGAACTTGAATTACGAGCAGAAAAAACAAACAAACAAAAATGCTCTAGTTAATGCGTCCCTGATCCTTCATGTTGTGGCCAAATGATCCAGCTGCACATGGTGCACAGATGCATCACAAAGAAGTCAGCGGAGCAGCAGGTGTGTCAGAGCATTGTCTGAATCATTACCGCCGACTTGTGTACAAGCTGGGTCCTGTCTATTTTTTTACCTTTGTTTGTTCAGCTTTGTTGTTCTTGTTAGCTTAGCTGTGATGTCTATTCCATTGTAAGTATTTTGAGAGCAATAAAAAAGGAGCCCTTGTCTGTGTACACATACTTGGTCAATGAAAAAAGATATTTTTACTTTTCCTTTGCACAAGTAGTTCATCTCAGGATGTTACTCTGAGTGCGTATGTTTCCTTGCAGTCAAATTGTAAAATAAGCAGCCTGTCATTATTTTGAATGGGTTGATTACACAGCAGAACCACTCAGTAAAACTACAAGATTACATTGTTAATTTAATTTCATGCTTCTGAAAGTCATAAAACACTCAGTGTCAGTCATTCTCAACTGAGAACTTCTGCTCCTTGCTGAGAACGAGCACAGGAAGCTGAAGAAAAACTGTCAGGTTCTCTAAGGTTGCAATGTTTTTACAAAGTTTTCTTGAGCACAATTCTTGGAGTAAATCTGAGATTATTAAGAAACTCAGCCCTAACTCAATACTGTCAGACCACTATGTATAAATCCAAGTCAACTGTAAAAGGTTTTAGCTGATTTTATTCATAGTATCCTTTTAAATGCTCTAGACCAGACTTTCCCAACATGAGTCCCAACATGAAAATGCAAACGGCATGCCAAATTTGTCATGTAGTCCTAACTCCTAAACTTCAGTATCGATGTTCTGCTCCCCCATCTGCTCATGTTCTCTGGATATCCCTGTGTGCTGTGTGCTGCCTTGAGCCCTTTCAGCTGCTTATGGTTGTTTTTCTCAGAGGTAAACGTTTATAACTAGAGCTCATCAGTTCTCTGCCTGGCTCTGTTCACTGAGACAGATGCTAATGTCCCGTGAAGGCAAATGCCGCTGCATCATCAGTAAACACACGGTTTCTGTCAGCCGGAAAGCCTCTCTGGTCCATTGTGAATCAATGAAGTCTCCAAACAAGAGAAAGTTATTGATCACCCAAGGCTGCAAGACTAAGCAAATGGGAATCATGGACTGAGATTAATTGCTAACAAATGGCAGGTTGAGATTTATTGCTGGCCTGTGGGCAAAATATTGCAGCAAAAGTCTTACCTGGTTCACATTAAATTTTATTTCATTCAGATTTTCTGATTTTGATATCAGTGGTGTGTGTGTAAACTAACAATAAAAATGTGTTTTGAGTTCGTCATACCACAGAGAGATGTGTTATTACTCACTGTGGCCGAATTTGAATGGCTAAAAACATCACCAAGTATGTAAAAATAAGCTTTTAAAATCATATTAAAAAAACAAACTGTTTTTTCTGCTCTGAAATGCTACGGTCGTGTCTGCTGAGGCACCAGAGATCACACTAAATCAATAGTGGGCACGGTCCCTCATGCCAACAGCAGTTTGTTCATGAACCCCAACTCTCTCCAGTGAAAGTTCTGTTCTGTAAAATTCTTTGGCATGAAGTAGTCACTGCAGAGGCGAGTGTTGGTGGTGACAAAACAAAACCACTGACAAAGCTACCTCTTTTTGAACTCATCCTTTCTTGGAAACATGATTAAGCTGACCGAGCTGGTCTTTAAGTTCAAGCAACGAGGAAAGATGCATGCACTAAGGAGCAGGATGGGGGGAGGGAGGAGTTATGTAAGTAGGGCCACAGTGCCTCACTGAGACTAGTTCAGAACCAACAAAATTACTTATAACACTAAAATGGTATAAAACAGTTTAATGCTCCTACTTCAAAATTCAATACAATATAGAAATGAGTCTTTCAACAATTAGTTTCCAACATTAATAATGTATTTTGAAACAAATTCTTGAATTTCCTTTACACAATCTTTAAGACTTAAGTAACATCAATGTTGAAGAAATTCAGAAGTATATTGACGTACAGTAGACATTACTCAGCTGACATAGTGACAGTTTGTGGAACCAGTGGTTGAACATGACCTTATATTCTATTTTGCTTCCTTAAAATCTGTTCCTCTCCTCTTCAAAGGAGTATTGGCAGCTATAGACTTCACAGTGTTATGTGTAATAGGCTTGTCACTGAGAATTATTGTCACTGGCCCCATTTACTGCCTAGACGGAGGAAAAGAGAGTGTGTGTGTCTGAATCATTTAAGATCCACTGTCCTGAGACGTTATCTTGACCGTTAACTTTTATTCTGACAGTTGCACACTAGAATAGAAAGAGAGCAGGCTTTTTTTTTATTATTTCTTAACTAAATGTCAAGCCTACTTATACGTCTTTCAAAGTTCATCCATTTCTCCAAATCGTAGATCAGGTCAGAATGTATAGTGCAGGGTCCCAATTTCTTTTTTCTTTTTAACCAGCACCAGAGCCATCACCTTTAAATTTAGACTTCAATCACGTATAGGATAAAATTATCAAATAATACAGAAACAGGTTCAGTTTAAAGTACAAAACCTTAAAGAACTGTGTAATTATTGATTTATAATTTAAGAAACAAATTAAAATCAGCGGTGTCTTATATCCTATAAGTTGAAAAAAAAATCTTATTCAAATACATTCTCTTTAATTTCTCTTTTCTAGTGTGCAGCAAAAACAGCATTAAGTCTGTTTTTCTTCTTTTATAATGTCCAGTCAACAAAAAAAGGGTATGCTTTTCTTGCTTCTCACATGCTGTTCCTGTGGTTACAAGCATGTGGAGCATGTGGACTCTGCTCCGAAACAAATAAATGTGAGCCTCAGTTGAATGGGAACATCAATTCTGCTCGCCTGATGGCAGAAAGGAGCAGGTGCGGGCCACAAATCACAGGATATCTACCATAACTCAAGTATGTGTTTGTGTGTGTGTGTGAGTGTGTGTGTGTGTGTGTGTGCATACTGATGCAGAGCACATACATACAGTTTGACCTCCAAAACCATTTTTTTCAACAAATGCTGAAAAGGTCTATTAGAAAAGGGTATGACTTATTTGTAGTTACTATGAGGAACTTTTAAATTGTCTCAATTTAACACTAATTTCTCTTTATGACCTTCTATAAGCAAATAAGACCATCAGCAAGAAGACTGGCTTTTTCTATATGGTTATTCTTGACTTGAGTAATGCCTGCCACTAAGTCACATACTGAAAATTAAAATTACTTTCCATGGTGGAGTGCTCCATCTCACAGCCTGAGGAAAGAAGCTGCTCTGCAGACTGGTAGGAGAGAACCAGATACTTTTGTGCAGCCAGACAGCAGCAGAACAACTGGCTCATGATTAGCGTGACAAGATGAGAACTGGTGAAATTCAAGACAGTATAGAGCAGAGGGTGAGGGATGTGTGTGCTCACAGAAAGAGGCACACTGACTCTTTCTTACATTAATAATGAAAAAAGTATCTTATGTAGGGGGCTCCTCTACAAATATTTTAACTGCCAAGTATTTACTTGTTGCTTCTGACATTGCTTAAAGTCTGGAAACATTCAGACATGTTCACTGGATAGCTATGACAAGGGATTTCAAACTGTTCAGTATTCCTACGTGTTTTCTTAAGGTCCTAGGTACTCTGTTTAGCTGATACTTTTAGTACAGACTGTCACTGCACCTACTCAGGAAGAGCCCTTTTTGTGTTAAGAGAGCTAACAGTGTCAGAGTAAAAAGAACGTGCCAGTAGAAGCAACGTACATATGTACAGCATGCAAAGCTATAACTAGGCTATAATCTAAAGTTAACTTATCGCTACCCTTACTCGTTAAATGTAAATGGCCATATTTTTTACTAAGAAAATGTTACTTTGATAATCCTAAACCCATGTTTCGGATACTATGCATTCCATGTAATAGACAGTACATCAAACAGTGGACCCGATCTTTGTATTATCACCCTTTGGTTTGTGGACTATCGTTTTTTGAGGCATAGTATGGCATTATGATTGTCATTTTACTGTTTTTTTGGAGCCAGTACCATATTTTGACAGGAGGGTGGAGCTGGGGAGGTCATGCATTTCTCTAAATGATGTTGTGACACCAAGCAGACAGATAGTGGTTACTCCAAAATAGCCGCACCCTTTATTATGCAAACCCTAATTTGGTGTTAACAAGAGAGCAGTATACCTCACCCTCATAGACCGAAGACGTGTTGTGTACCGGGCTGTAAGCATCTTATTTTTGCTGTTACATTGGGCATTTTAACATGGCTCTTTAATGGCGAATAACTTGTTTCTGAAGTCAGTCTCAAGTGTCTCTTTAAGAAAGTGCAAGGTTTTGGCTCTTCTTTGTTGGCTTCATTTTCTGCTTGGCTGTGTAATACGCACTGAAGGTTACTGAAAGGTATATTCACCAAAAATATCGGTACTGAACTTGATAAGAGTGGTGACATTAAAAATAAAAAACTAGACTAAGAATCTACAGACAGTATTACATGCTAACACTTAAAGTGCTGAGGTGCTGCTGGGTAACAAAGTAACAGAGCGACATTGTCACCAAAGTATTTCAGAACATTTCTGTGCCAACATTTGTTTAGTAACCCCTAACATAAAGCACAGCTGTGGAAGCCGAGAACACTGTTACTTTTGCAGAAATTTGACAATAAACCAGGTCAAATTTTGAACTCAGGGTGGTGCTGATAGAAAAGTGTGAAGATCACCAAAGTCATTTGGCTTCTTCCTCTGGGAACCAAGGATGTCTGAACAGATTTTTATGGCAATCTATCCACGAGCTGTTGGGATATTACAGTCTGGATCATTGCAGGGGAGCATCCATCGGGTAGACCGACACTGTCATCTCTAGGGCCGTTCTGCCAGCATGGCTGAAAAACAAACCCTGCACACTCCAGGCCAATAAGCCCACACAGTAGTAGGATATCTACTGTTATTTAGCAGAGGTGATAAATATTGTGATGAACCTCTTGGTTTTTGCTTGGATTTATCAGCCTGTTTCTGTAACAAGTTATAGAAAACTATCTCAAGTGTGGACCAGAACATGACTGGAAGCTGAAGTAAACAAGTCCTGTTTGAGGTCAGTCTGAAGCCCAGAACTCATTCCTAATATAGTTTAGAGAGAGTGCCAGATACTACGTACACTGTAGCTACCCAGGTATATACAAGCTGCGATAATTAGAGCTGGCAGTGATATACAGAAACGAGCTGGCAGCGGTAGCCACTCTGAGGGAAAACATGCCAAAGAAGCCGACTGCAGCTCTAGGCCAACATTTTTTAACTTTATAAGGAGAACCAGCTCTCCTCCTGTCTCCCACCTCATCACATGAATGTGTTAGACTTGGGCAGTAAAACACAGTGAAGTATGGCAACACTGAACTTAGACAGAAGGGGAGGTTGCTTGCCTTAGTTTACAGAGTGCTCCAGCCTTCTTTTTCGGACAAATCGTCTCCATCTCTGTTAGTTTTAAAAGCCCCAGTGTCATTCTTCTTTTTCAGTTAGAAAAACAAGAGGGCTAGAGAGCATGTGGAAATAGAGTTTAAGCTTGAAACTCTTTAAGCTATCCCCATATGAGAGGTAGTTTCTGAAGGCACACGTTATGAATGCCGCTCTCGGATTTTGTGTCACAAATACTTTGCTTAAGTAATCGCTTTGTGTAACTGAGAGGGAGCAGTAAAGAGGACGCATGCATTAAGAGACACTGTTAGGAGTCTTCACTCTGGGTGGTACATGCAGTCGTCAAAACATCAAAGTCCCCGGGGCAATGTGTCAGTGTCTGCTTATACCACATTAAAAACCCCTCGGACAAGAAGAGAGCCTGTTAAAAGTACTTACCAAATACATGTAACCGACAGAGCAAAGCTAATAAGTATGCATCCCCATCAAGCTTGTGTGATTAGAATCAAGCCACTAAATTCCTCCTTGTCTTTTCGGCTCTCTTCCTCTCTTATTTAAAAGCAGAGGCAGAATTACTGCTCTTCCCAGTATTTCACTGAAACCTGCAGGGATTAACAACATTATTGGAGAGATAAAATAACGTCCATCCAAACCCTTCCCACACCTCATTTTGCACTGCAGTAAAAGTTATAGGTGGTGTTAGGAGAAGTTAAGAACTGTAATTTTTTTTAATGTGTCATTATCTCCTTTAGTCTTTATTAGTGCACTTTTAAAAACACATTCCCATGTTAAACCTTGGCTTTATTTATTTATGTCACTCTTCTTTTCTTGCATGCATAATCCTGCATTTGTGGTTCAAATCACCACTGAATCTTTTAAGTCTGATGCAATTAAGTACCCAACAGCAACAAACTCCTTGAACAATATTGTTGACTGGCTAAACAGTTAACACAGCCTAAAAGTTGGACTTAAGCTTTAAATAAAGATTATAAGTGGTGGGACCGCTGGAGAATCGCAAGAATTGTGTTTGCTGTTGCATTCAATTCCCAGGGTGCAGCAGGTTGATG
Organism: Ctenochaetus hawaiiensis; assembly: GCA_029783645.1. NCBI lineage: Eukaryota > Metazoa > Chordata > Actinopteri > Acanthuriformes > Acanthuridae > Ctenochaetus > Ctenochaetus hawaiiensis. The sequence continues at coordinate 1,676,109 of JAPZDY010000020.1, forward strand.
GTTCAACAGATGCAGAGCTCAGCACAACTAGAAGAGAAGTATGTAGGTGTAGGAGTACAGAGATGCCTGTTTTCAGGAAATAATCAACTCAAAAATGTCTGCACACATTAGTTCCCAGGAATGATGAACTGCCTCCTTAACATGCCATTTGCTGAATCACATGGACAATCTTCGAGTCAGGTTTAGAGAAGGCAGAAAAAAGGGCACCTCTGAGTGATTTATTTTACTTACTTATAACTGTGAAGGTTCTAAGGTCTACCATGCTGAGGATAAATGATGAAAGACGTTGTTATATGACCAAGTCAGAGTCTGTAATACATTGGGCAGAGAGATCAAGGGAAGACATGGTATTTATGAAGATTTTAACACCAGCTCATACTCTCACCTGGTAGGTCAGAAAACAGCAGAATGCACTCATTGAAGCCATTGGCCAAAAGACGGTCCCTGAGCTGTTGCAGTATGGCCACGCCAATACAAAAGGGGAAAGAGGAGTTTCCCAGCAGTAGTGTGTCCCACAGGTGGAAGATCTTGTGTAGTGGAAACACATCTGTACGCAGAAAAACACAGAAAAAAGGGTGATTGTACAAAATGATTGAATCTTGAAATGACAAAATGCTTGAAAAGACAAAATCCCTCGAGGGAGGCATAACAGGATCCTGCAGGACAACGGCATGCAATATTCACACAGCGGGTAATGGGGAATCAGTCAGGATATAATGAGTATGATTTGCACGTGCATAGCACATTTATTTATGGCTTTAAAATGGGAAGCTCACTAAGCAATACTGTGCATTGGCAAGGTTGCCTGGAGGGATATTTTGATGTGGGGGAGGCAGCTGGGAAAATATTTTAAGGTGGGTGTTGTTGTGGAAAAATGTCAGGACAAACATCAGGGGGCTGAGGAGCTTAAGAGGAAGGAACCTGCACAAATTTTGTCAAGCCAAATAAAAACCACATCCTAAAAGCACATCCAACTGCAGTTAGTATATTAGTCATATTATTTGCAGTATTTGAAAATTTAATGCTTCCTCTCTGTGAGATTTATGCTTGAGAACCACTGCTGTCCACCTGTTTTTATCATCCCAGAGTTTGTTATGGGGGATGCAAGGCAGTAGACATGTGTGTGGGCAGAGTGTGACTGTGGTGAGCCTGAGAGAGCAAGAGCGGTGAGAAAATATGGAAGATCTGCACCACATTAGCAGTCAGCTGAGCAGACTGCATGTGAGTGACAGGTAGTGTTTGTGTGTGTCTGTGTCTGTGTGTATGTGTGTATGTGTGTGTGTGTGTGTGTGTGTGTGTGTGTGTGTAAATGGAAGATGACCCTCCAACCTTGTTTCATATTGGATTGGGGACATTAGCAGTCAGAGGGGCACATCTTCTGAATACTGGACTCACACACTGCCTGAGGGGGAGGATAAGGGGTAATAGGGTCACACCTCACACTCTCCACTTGAGAGGTGGCCTCTGTGTGTGCTGATGTGTGTGTGTGTTTAACTTAATAATCACTGGCATGGTTTGGTCTGTAAGAGTTGACAGACTTAATGAAAATGAAATGCAAATATATTTCAAGGTTAAAAGTTATTATAAATAACCATTATATTATATTATAAAAGTTAACAGTTGTATTGTATGACAGTGCTGCACCTCAGGCACAAAGTTTGGTTGCATGTCATTTTATCTGTAACAATAATGTGACCTTTGCTATTTTAGAGCTTCACGACTCTTAGTGGAAAGATAAAAGTACGATGCTGTCATCAGCCGACAAACTGCATTAGGACAATCAGACAAAATAAAACCTTTATGTACCTCTGCTGCAGCACAGAAGGTAAAATGACTCAAACATGACGCTAATTGGAATCAACAAACACATTTAGACTTCCACTATTAACAAAGCAAACCTGCAATTATTGCTGTAGCATTTCTCTGTAAAAGTCACTGTTCAGAGCTCAGATACCAGAAACAGAAAAGCTGTCAGACTTAATCAGTGAGCACGGCCCTATCAGATGTCATTTTCTTTTCATTCAAAATTTCTATTGATGTTTTCCGAATGAATGTATGAATTTGAATGTCCGTCATCAAATTTTATGACGTATTCCACTTAAAAAAAAGTGAACCTTGTATTACTCACAGTAGTTTGACGGCATTTCCTGCTTGTAGGCAGTCAATTAAGAGAGACTAATTACAGAGCAGGCAGCAGGTTCAGTCATTTACAAGCAAGGATAGGTGAGGGTCACTGCACTTTGAAAAAGAAAACTGAATAAAGAATGTAACTCCATTGGCTCAGAAGCATTTTTTAAAACCATTTTAAATAAACATAATATGTTTGCAAATGATTTCATTCTGCTTTTATTTTTACACAGTGAGCATCACAACTATTTTGGAATCCTGGTTGCAAAAATTAATCCAGCCTTCAGCAAATTTGGTTTGCAATATCCCAAAAATGTAGAAAACAACATTTAAAATTATTAGAGAACTGCAATCAATTTAATTGTGGCCTCCTAAAAAATCTAAATTACCTGATAACATGGTTCAACTTTTGTTTCATTCCCTGTGCTTAGTAGGGGGATGGCACAACATTTTGAGCACTACTAAATACATTTAAATTCACATTAAAACTAAACTCTTTAAAAAAAAAGTCGTAATATATTCAACACATTTCACAACACAAGCTTGTAAGTCTCAGCAGAACATTACAAGCTTTACATAAGTAATGTCCGCTGCAGGTCTATTGTGATGTGCTTTTAGCATAAATAGAGACCAGCACTGAACATGTTAACATAATTTCACAGTGTAAAGCTCTGCAAAAAGCTCCTAATGAGCAACTTTAGTTATTTATTTAAAAAAAATCAAATATTAAGGAAAAAAAAGGTAGTGGTAGTATTAATAGCATTTATCATGGCCCCTGCATCCACAGGTGTTTTTAAGTTACATTAAAAGATGAAAAGATTAATAGGCAGGATGTGGTGTACAAAATCTAATTTAGTGAGGTCAAGATGGTAAAGATAATCAGGATTATAAGTCTCTAATAAAATTATGCATACCATGTTGTAAAAATGCACCACAACCCCCTTAGGGTTCTTTTGAGGATGGCAAGCTTACCCATAAGTGCATTTTTTTTAATTTATTAAATCCATATCTATTAAAGGTGTTTTATTTTTTCCAGCCTGGAACAAAGAATCTGGGATAGATTTAGTCTTTCACATCCTGCCAATGGATCAAAATGAACAGGTTTCTTTTTTTTCTATGCCCTCAAAAATCTTCTCACAAAGGGCTGGTTAGTATAAATTAACTTGTGCTTTTTTATCTAAGCACCTTAAAAATGCAATCATTTACTTTTCTCCTCTGGTTTAAAAGGTTCTTACAACCTCATTTACACAAAGTTTGGTTGCTCTGTAACATAACATGAATAGAACAGAATGTAAAAATGATTATTTCTTTACTTTCTGCCACATTGTTAACTGAGGACAGTACAAAGGCAATGTATAAAAAAGTTCACTGTACAAGATTTAGTGGCATCCAATAGTGAGGTTGTAGATCAGAACCAAATGAATACATTTCTAAGCTCACTGTCTCTTTCTATGTCTGCAGGAGAGCCTGTAGTAGATGTGGAACTCTTGAAAACACACAAACAATCCTCTGTAGAGCCAGTGTTTAATTTGTCCTTTCAAGGCTACTGTAAAAACATGTCAGTGCAACATGGTAGACTCTGTGGATGAAAACCCCCTCCTTCTTGAAATATGAAAGGCAGGTGACAGTGTCGTGATTGGCCCACTCATTCACAAGCAAGACTGAGGTGAGGTTCGCCACTGCGAAACACATGATTATATGAAGGACATCACTACATAAGCTCAGGGACACTTTGTTTAACTGTGTAGGTAAACACACTTTGCACACGACTGCATTCTGATTTTTTTTTTTATTAAGTTTGTTGTTGCAGAGTCAGGTCAGTCAAGAGCTGAATCTGAAACATGAAATTATCATTTTAGTCAGCCGCCATAAATTCTGTTATAAATCAATGACAGAAGAGCTCCGTCCACTGATGCTGGCTGCAAGGAGCAGTCGAAAGCTCTAAAAAACGGGACCCCGAGTTCAGATTATATCTGTGATGTTACTGGATGGTACTTGACTGTCTGATCTTTTCACACTGAAGGAGGAGCATTTCTGCTGGCAGCCGTCTCATCAGCTTCATGTTGGCATTTATAAATATATTCGGATAAAAGTTACAAAATGTAGATAAATAAAGATGCTGATGACAAGCTGAAGTAGTGTAGGACGGAGTGGTCATGTACTTTCCCTTATGGACTGAAATTAATTAGCAGCTGGAATAAAGGTCACCAAGAGAAAAAGCACAGAAAAGCTCCAAAGTGGAGCCACTGACCTTTTCTCTCTTTTATCGATACTCTAATTGAAGCAGACTCAAAATACAAAGTTTTGCATTGTGCACAGTGCCACTTCAAATTATCACAGTACGTACAAAGAAAAGCTACTTACGTGTAAACATAGTCAGGAACCACGGAATGGCATAAAGCTGTGTGACAAGGGGAAAAAAAACACTTATTAGCACATTTATGACATAAAACATTAATTCATGTGTGATATTCAGTATGTCGACATGAATTTTTAAAAGCTCAAATGAAATGAATGAGCTGCTTCTTTACTGGGGAGATTTCTGTTTAAAAGAGAAGCAGCACACATGGCTGCACATCTCTGCGGCCTCTGAGAAACAGAACCGGCAATAAAAGAGCAAACCGCTGAGTTTGGTTATTAGTCAATGGGGAGAAAGCAAACAATGAATCTCATTATACCAATCTTCTCGTCCAACCTTCTTTTCTCTCTTACTCCACTCTCCATTCCACACTTTCCCAGGAGGAAATGTGTAAAATTTAAATTAAAGACTGCGCGCACACACTCACACACACACTCGTATACTAACGCACACTCACACACACCATTTACCAACTGTTACAACACCTGCCATTTGCTTGCCATCATCACAGGGGCTCTGCAATATTCAGCAGCAAAAGGGTTTGGAGCAGAGAGTGCCGGACTACTGGAGCTTATCTCAGCCAGTTAATTGATAGCTAATTGCGGGGGAGCTGGTGACTGTTCAGTGGACCTCTTCTGTGCCTAGGAGTGGTGAACCTGAGAGAGAGCAACTGCACTCCAAGTCTCAGCCTCAATTTCAACTGCTGGGCAGCAGGACTGCGAGTCCAGCCAGATTGGATTAGTCTAGGTGTAAATGGTAAACCCAGGAGGGGAGATGTGGCCAAATTGAGAATGGCCTGAATTAAACCACTGGCCACATGCAATGTGACTCTCTGTCTATGGCTCGAGGCAATGCTGGAAAAGAGTGCTTGAACACCCAAACATTCCCAAAGATTACTTGTGGTTCCTGCATGCTTGCATAAGACTTGTCTTTCTCTCGAAGACAAATTGCATTAAGCTAGCCATGTCTTCGTACGCATATATGGGAAAATCATATCCATTTCACACTGCAGTGACATTTGGTCTCTTAGGGTCGATGGATTTATTGCCTCAGTGAAACAACAGTTCAGAGTGTTCTCTGAAGTTCACGGAGAAAAAAGGGGATTTATGGCCTGTAAAGTCTAATTACTGGGATAGACATCAAGTACAAAAGCTGTATCAACAAAGCTTGTTCCAATATTATCTTGGCCTAACAATGAAAACATGCACATAATGTCTCCTTTGAAAGGCAAGTCGATACCGGTAGTTTTGTACATGCAGTAGAGCATTAAGACGGCACCATAAGAGAATGATTGTCTGTAAAGAGTCTGAACAATGGATGTGTAACACTGATAAAATCACAATGTAACATCTGTTCAAGGTAATAATTGTTTTAAAACAATAGCCTCAATACCTCCAGGCAAAATTTGTATAAGCAGTGTCTCTCCTGATGCTCTTTTTCCCCAGCATACTGTTAAATTATGGCATTCAAAAGGCACAGTTTTGTGCTTCACTTGCACTGCTTTCCAAAAGCAGCTGCAGCCTCAGACACTGCGAGGTGGAGGAGGACGCTTAAATCTCAAACTCCAATGATAAAGACTCCACTTTTCATCCAGTAATGTCCCAGAGGCCGGTCCACAGGTGACACACATTCATCAGCACACTAACTGAAACCCCAGAGAGATAGTCGAGACTTTAACCTTGTCACTGTCTGAGCAGAGCTGTGAAGAGGAAAGCGAAGGGCAGGAAGAGGTGGCACAGAGTAAGAGAAATAAGAAAAGCCTGGCAGAGGACAATCATTAAGTGTGCCTAGCAGACATTAGTCACTGTATAAATCATCACCAGTGGGCTATAGGGACAACTTGACCCTTGCCATGAATTCTAGAAAGAAGGATGTGGAAAAAATGTCAGTGACAATAATGGAAATGATGGTGGTGAGGAGTTAGGAACTGGATTTATCTCTAACTATCTTTGACTTCCCACTAAGCATGCAACAGAAGTCAATGCCTAGTACTGCTGTCTAATGTGTCAGGGCACTTGCACTCTTGGTAACTCACGTCTGGAATGAAGCCAATCTCATTTAGATGGTTGCTTAGCTCTGGGTCGTGGAAGGCAATCATTTGGGAGAAGACAGTCAAATACTCTGAAACAAAGGTAAAAGGATGAAAGGTTTATACAAGATGCGTAGTGTAGCTTTAGTGCTGAAAACCTGAAAGAAACTGTGTTCGATAAAAACAAGACTTTACGGGCAACAGGAAGGACCAAAAAGATATTAAACAAACACACAGAAACTATTTGGTACATCTACCACAGAGCATTGAGATCTCATGGTGGTCACTGCTGTTCCTTTGTGGAACCTTTAAATTCACTTCTGCACATGGTGAATGTAAACATATGCAAAGTAATTCTGTGCAACCGCCATTCTTCACACCGTAAGTCAACAAAGGAGCTCTGACCAGACAGATAAACATAGCGAGCCATCTGGGGCATCTAACAGCGGAGAGACAGGATAATAGCCACATTCCCTACGGAGTTCAAAAGGTGCAGGGTGTTGCTGTTTATCAGTCACAGAAGAATTGCTTGTGACATTTCTCTGCAGGCACTTGCGGTTTCATTTGTTTCCTCTATCTCTAAATGATGTGGCTCAGCTGCAAACTCCATTAAGACAGACTGAAATTAGTTTTTGCAGCTTAGGAACAACATGGAGGCAAATTTTTTAATCAACACTGAGCTGGCTGCTCGGTGCTCTGTGCTGACCGATGTTAATTCATTTGTGAACTCAGCCTAACGTTTATTATTTATTACTGAACTTGCAGTGCTATTTAACTACATTTGCTTAAAAACTGTGTAGCTGAGGCAGAAACAATACAGACAAATGAGGCAGAGTGTGTAATTTATACCACAATCAGCAGAAACAAATAAGAAATAAGCTTGGAGATCACAAGGCTGTATTACTGTGAAAAACACAGCAGAGCAGTATAATTTCTCATACAACAAGTGTTTTTTCTGTATATCTCACCTTGAATTACATGAGAGTTGTCCTTCAGGAAGAAGTTGTATAAGTATTTGGGGATGAAAGCAGACATGCAGGCATATGCCAGGGCTGTGGAGAAAATGACAGATGTGTGAAGGGAAGCCAAAAAGGATGAAGGCAGTGACATTAAATCACTGAAAAAGTTAGTTAAGAGGTTGGAATTTAAATTCTTACCTTCATTATTGAAATTCAAGTAGAGGAATGGAGCACAAAGTGAATCCAAACCTGAAATATTTCACAAAAAAATGTATTGAACAGAGTCATACAGATGCAGTTGAGCACAAGGAGAAGAGACTGCAAGATGTTACATGAGCACCATCTAGAGTCTGGTCATGTTTGGTGCAATTAGGAACAGTGTAAATAAAGGAGAGGGAGCAGAGAACAGAAAAAAAGGATGAAACATATGACTAACATTCAGTGAGACAGTGCAAACAAATAAAGTAATTAATGAATTAATTTTTAAAAACCACAGGAGGTGTGACTGACCCTGCCAGTAGACCAGGTCAGGGTGAGAGACCACCCAGGCTTTCAACACACGCCTGAACTTGATATGGCCCTGAGGTGATGACAGCAGCTCATCATACTGGTGGCAGCGTGGGATGTCCACTTCGATCTGTTAACATAAAATAAATAAATAAATAAAAAATCAGTCAAAACAACTAAGTTCACTTCATTTTTAAAGAGGATTTGACATTTTGCTGCCCTCTGGTTTGAAACGAAAGGTTACCTGTCTGTCAGTCGGTATGGGTGTATCTTTGTCAATGCTCTCATATTTGGCTTGAATGTCTCCCTTTGTTAAAAAAAAAGGAAAGATAAGTTTCAACTGATTAAAACAGGCCTTTTTTATTTGACAAAAGGCCATTTTTTCTCTTGTACCTCTATGCCCAGCAGTGCTGCCCAGGCCAGGCCTCGAACAAGAGGGGGGATATCCACTCTGGCCTCTTTCCACACCAGGTTCTTCTTGTAAGGGTAGGCCTAAAGAAAGTAATAAAACAGAAAATAAATGACCTTACTTTAATTCAACTACTATTAAAAGAACTGCCCGTTAAAAATAATAATTAGACAAATTTAGAAGATGATATTTGAGTTGAGACCTTCATTGGGCTCTGACATATTCAGGCACTGGGTCTAATTGGGAAAAGGATGCTAATGTGTATAGCATCGTATGAGTGTGTCCCTGTGTGTGTGCGTGTGTGTGTGTGAGTTTGTACAGACCTTGAGCAGCCTGTCAAAGAGGATGATGCGGATGAGTTGGTACTCGGTGTCTCTCTCCCGGATGATGAGCGGCAGCGTGACGGTGGCCGACAGCTCATTGCTGCTGTTGGACTGGGGCAGACTTGACTGTCTGAAGGAGGGAGCAGTAAAAAAAGATATGACATTACCTAAGCCACAATGAATGATCGGGTGATGTGAAAAATAGTGACAGGGAAGGAGAGGACGAAAGAGGCAAAATCGGGATGAAGATTGCTTACTCGTCTTCCAGTAGAGGGTAATAGGCTTCTCCTGCGACATCCTTCAGTCTCTGAAAAAGAAAAAGAGACACTCAAAAATGTGTCATGGACTCACTTTTGAAGGTTTAATTTAAATCAAGATGTGCGTTTTGAATCATGGATCAGCAGGGTTTAAAAAAAGGGGAAAGTTAAACACATTAAAATCATAAAGTTCTGTCACTGAGTGCTATTAACATATTTATATTACATTGTACATTACATTACATTGTAAAGTTTAATTAGTTCTGTTGCTGAAATATTATCTGCAGAGCATTTAGATTTGATTTTTGATTCATTTATTTGAGTTTTAATACCCTAAACCCCATCATTATGCACGGAGCAATCATATACAAAATACTGTACAGGTCTGCTGGAAAGTTTCTTGTCTTACATTTCTAAGTTGGCACAGAGATAGTGTCACTGTGGTGTCGTCAAGCAAGAAACTCCGATCCCTTCCCTGACCAAATGACTCTCCATCTTCCAGCACAAAACTAAAGAGAGACACAGAGAGAGACATTTAACAAAGACTAAATATCTTCCAAAACTAGCAAATGTCTTCTGTGAGCATGCACATATCGTACTTGGGCAGCGTGCAGACTGGAGGTTTGGACTGTATGATCTCCTTGTTGGTGAGCTCCTTCTCCAAGTCCCCCCCTGCCAGACACCACAGATGGTAAACCTCATCTATAGCCCGCTCCGACAGGTAGTCTTCATCATCGTCTACCAACACACACATACACAAAACAGTAAGCACCTCTCTGTAGGCACAGGTGGCACTGCAGCATGCTCAGTCTAATAATTACCTTATAAGCTTGGTCATTATCATCTCCAAACATCAAGATACCTTCATACATACATCACCCTAACCCTAAGGAAATTGGATATTGCTGCAATAAAACTTTCCAAGGAAATACAGAATACAAATTTCATACTTTGTTTCACCTTGTTTAAAAACAATAAAAACAATCACAGTAAATACAGAAAAATATCCTCCACAATTAAGGAGCACAGAGTCAAACCAGAGCTGTTAACAATGAGGTGTTGTTGTTTTTGTGGAGAAAATGAAAAAATAGAACACACAGTTATATGTGAGACAGAGGAGCAAAGATCTTGATGAACTGAAAAATACATCCCTATCTGCAAGTTCATGGTTACACTGTGTATTTTGCTTATTTTCAGGTGAATACTATGAATTTACAATGGAACAAATAAGAATTTACAATGCAGGTGCTAGAAATAAGAGACTGAGGCAACTATTGGAAGAATACCAAATAGTTCACAGTGAGTAACTGACTTGTGTTAATATTATGCGCAATTATTGTTCTATGTCTATGTGTCTTTCACTTATGGGAGAAAAAGGCAAAACTTGACTGACAAATTAGATTTCTTGAATCCACTGACAATAAAAAACCTCCATCTAATCACTAATTTGGTACACTAATAAAACACTAAATCACTAATATTGCGTCCAGCATGCTTAATTAAAGCTACATCAAGATAATAAAGTCAGCTTCAAAACACTGTTTTTTGAGATTCTTGGAGGATACACGTTTGACTAAGTGAATGTGTGTGTGGTGTGTGTGCGTGTGTGCATGTGAGTGTGTTGGTGTATGGCTGCATGTTCAGTTGTGTGGACTTGGGTCAGACCTTTGCAAAGGTCACTGATGTCCTCTGGGAGCTCCAGATGTGCACAGCGCAGGGAAGAAGAAAATAAGCTCACAGGCTTCTGGAAGGGTGTGTAGAGGCAGGAGACACCATTAAATAAGGGGTCTCCAAGCAGCTCTGCAGGGGTCGGCCTGGAGAACATGTAGAAAAACATTATGGTCAAAACAGTGACATATATACAAACACAGAGAGTGCCTTTAAGAATTTATTATATATTAAACATTTGGTTATATAGGGTCATAAAAGCTGCTTATCCCAGTGTCAGGCAATAATGTGAATCTATTTATTTTGGTAGAACTTCACGTGTTGGTTCTGGCGTGCAGGAATCCCTTCTGACGTGCACACAAGAAGTCTTTCATAACCTGCGTGACCAAAGTGTTTGGAAACTAAACAGTCAATGTACCCAAACAAGATATGACATCTAAAGGAGATTGTATTTACCTTTTGGATGGAAGAAATGTCAAACATTTCCTCAATAACTCGAGAACATTCTCAGGCAGCTCCTGTAAAAATGACCAAATTAGATGCAGTGCACACAACACAGACAAGTCCCATTTAAACCTACATTAATGTAATGAAAAAAAAGAAAGCTTAGAAACAGCTTAAACAAATCTATGAATATGACTAGATCTGTGTGACTGGAAACACTTAAACACATACAAAAGTTACATTTCAAACTTATTAGACAATATCAAATTTGTGTTTATAATAATTTCTGGGGATAAGTTAGTGATACAAACAGTGCTTTGATACGAATAATCTTTGAACTTATTCAGACCACTTAGAAATTCCCACTAAAACTATTCTTTACAGAGATCAGAATTGAAATCAACCCTTTCAGAACCAAAAGTAGCAACCGCTAAAGAAAACTAAAATCAAACCAAAGTTGGAATAATACATCTTGCAGATTCTTTGACTTGCTGACTCATTTTTAGCAGCCATTTCTTAAATCTAGCATAAGAGAAATGTAAGATATCATTCTCACTTTAGACTATGTCTTATTTGGGCAAAGATTTTCATTTAATCGTGATGCATTTAGCAGTTTGGTGTTATTGTTGAATGAAAACATGAGACTTTGAATGAAAACATAAGACTTTAACATAAGACATGCAAAAATACTGTTTTGGTATGTGCACCTGAACTCAGGTATTCTAATCAAATCTACCAAGTTTCAATACACTAAAAAAGCCCTCAAACTTTATTTACTATTTTTTCACACATTTTGATGATGTCAATAATGTGACCTAATTTTGCAGTGATGGCTACTTGCTCTCTCCTTGAAAAAAGACTTTTATAAATAACTATCAACTAAAACTATCTTCTTGCATAAAGAACTTTATTGATTAAGTTCCAGGCAGTCAATAATTTTGATTCTACCTTAATGGTATCCAGGCAACCATGTTCCTCAGCAAGGACGGTGACAATGTCGTCCATACAACCTGAGAATGACAAACAGTATTAGAGTGTAAGCCTAATTGAGCTTAAGAGCACATTGCTCAGCACTGCCAATAATTACGTCCTTTTCACTCACCCAAGGTTAGAATGAATTTCAGTCTCTCACTTATATCAATATTCTGCAGCAGTCGCCTGCCCTGTAATTGATTCGGAGTGGTTGGGGTTAGTGGTTTCTGATGACTGGGATCATACAGTGTAAATTCAGGCTAAAAGCATGAAAACAATCTTGAATGGATGTCTTATTCTTGTAAGAAGATGTTTATGAGGGATTCTTACTGCACACAATTCAAAGAGCAAAACTCCAAGAGACCAGACATCAGTCTTGGGTCCTGAGGGCAGAGGAGCATCATCATGGGAGGTGTCACTGGGGTGAAAGGAGCCCTGAGCGATAACCTCTGGAGCAAGGTATGATGGGTACCTGAGGCGATGATCACAGAGCAGATAAGTACATTACTTTGTCAGTCTAAAAATAACATTTGTTGTAGATACGAAGCATTTTTTGTATAATTAAACTGAGCTGGTTTTAACAGCTAGTGACAACAGAGAGAAACCCATTTCTGTTACATTATGTCCTGTCAATATTGTTTTAGGTAGGAAAAAAATAATAATGATATTCTCACATTTTTGTTATAAAGGTGCTACAAATAATAGTTTAACACTAATTACAGAATTCACTTTAACACTCATGACTTTGTTCAAGTTTAGCTAGCAGTTTGGATTCCTGTTTTTTTCTCCCAGTATTCCAACATTCATTATGTTGCCATACACTCTTGTACTCCGATAGTCGCCTTGAACATACAGCTAATGCAACTAATTTGACCATTGCATATAAAAAATACTGTACTGTAATCAATGCCAAAATGTAACTGATAAGACATATATGGGATGTATATTCATTTACTCCTCAAGAACATCCTGCATAACTTTTTGACAGTTGCACTTATTGTTCTTTCAATCCAGATGTTTTATTGAAAGTCATGGGTCTGTGCCATCAATCCTCTTTTCAATCTGCAAAAGGATATTACGCAGAAACACTTGGTAGAACACAAAGGCCTTTGGATTAGGATAAAAGCCCAATGATCTGTTACAGTTCCTGAACCTGGAAACTATTTTGATGCCACAAAACCTGGTTTCTATGAAAAAGGATGGCCCACTATGCACCAATGTTACGGTCAATTGCCTTTTTTATGATTCGACTAACAGCAAACAGATACACAGGAACCTTTGACCCTGAATAGACAGCTCACATAGCTCAGTCCCACTCGTTGAAGAGTTCCAGAGAGGCGGTAATGGACCTTTCTGTGATGAATGAGGAGAAGAAGACGTACCCAATGGGAAAATCTACATCGGCTCCATGATCAGTCATGTGATAAAGACCAAACTTTGCCAGTTTGACATTCCCCTACAAAGAAAATACATCAATCAGTGGCACTATTACATTTATGTGATCCTTTTATCTTCTTTTAATTGGACAGATTTTTTCATTAAGTAAAAGCAAGACAAATGTAAAACAGCTCATTTTCACCTTGCAGTCCATGAGCACATTGTGTGCACTCAGGGCTCTGTGCACCATCCCATGTTTGTTCATAAACTCCAGACCTTCAAGGACCTCATAGGCAATCTGCAGCACCTTTTCAAAGCTATTACACACAAAACCAAGACAGAGTGTCAACCCATTTGAGAGTCAAGTGCTAACCAGGTCAGAGAAATAACACAATGAAGAAATTATCTACATTATCAATACTTAATTATTAAATAAACTCCAATATACAGTTGTTATTATGCAAACCTAGCCTCGGCCAGTAGATGGCAAGGTTAGTGCATACTATTTCCCTGCCCATCATATACAGTAACAACTGAACAAGGTTTGACAACAGCTGTTGATAAGTGAAAGTGTAGGGAGAAAACAGCAGTGGGTTCATCACACATAGTGTGATTGCCCCTGGTTAGTTAAAAAAGGATTTTAATGATATCCTCACCTGGATGTTTTCCCCTGTTTTTGGAAGTCACTTAAACTTCTTTCATAATGTTCAGCAACAACAATCAGCCGTTCTATAGAGTTAAAAAAAAAAGAGGAAAACAAAAGCAAAAACATGCAAACATTTATAGGAATGCTACACTTGAACAGTGGAAAGTGAAAGTGAAAAATGCACACCTTCATCACAGTCTAATTAGACTAGTTAAAAACTAAGCTACATGATTGTTAGAATCTATTTTACTTATTTGTAAGATATAAAAAAGGCATTTTTTTAAAATTTTGTCTAGAGTAGCAGATTGGATCTATGATTTGACCACTTGAACCAACAACATTTTGTTTCTGTTGGCAAAGAAAATTCCCTTTCTCTGGCTGATATATTCTGAAGTGTAGTGGTTGTGTTTGCACTGACTGAAATAGCAGCTCAAAGTAAACATCAGGGACATTTTAATATAAAAAGAAATACATTGTAATAGCATTGGAGGCCAGGATATGCAATCAGTATGATTTGATCACTTAAAGACGGCAGAAAGTCATACCGTGTTTCCCTCTAGAGATGTCTACATATTGGCAGAGTCTGGGGTGAGTGACCGTCTTGAGGATCTGGAAACGTCCCAGGATTTTGATAGAGTTGGGGGTAAGAGGGAGGCCATTGCTTCCGCAGACATCATGAGGGAGAGCTGAGGCAAAGAAGGTGAAGGCTCCCAGCTGGGCATCTTTCAGGGGCCTCATCGTACCACTGGCTAAATAATTATTGAGATTTTTCAATCGATTATGTGGATAAAATATGACTATCTATAAGTAAGATGTTTGAGGAGCATTCTGATCTTTAGTGAACTGTGATATGTCAACAGCTACTCTCTCTGTAATGCCATTCAGTGTTACCCAGAGGTTAAAAACACGAAAGTAGCATTGCTGTCTGAGGCAAATAACATTGTTAGGGGAAGTGACAGGTTAACATAGCCATTGTCACTGTGCAATATATTTACACCATATAATATAGTTGCATTAATTTTTACAACAAAACAGCTGGGCGAGTGTATACGATAATGCTATAGTTTAACCCCAGTGTATATATATACAGTATACAGCTTTGCTATGATAATAACAGTATGTTATTATTGGCTCAGGTAGGAAACCGAAAACGTAATATGCATTTTACCCGAAAACGTGTTTACTCACACTCAGTGGTTAGGTTGTATGGTCATGTCGACGGAAATAAACTTGAAAAATCACTAAAATATTTTTTGAAATCAATGCCTTTCCTGCCTCTACGATGTAATGGGAACAGCTGAGTGAACGTGACCGATTACGTTATTTTTGTGCGACAAATTGCTTCGCAGAAGAAACTCTCCAAGTTTATAAGTATATATATGAAATTTCAGCCAAGCTTCATTATTTTCAGACCTCGAGAAAATTGTTCCTGCATTTGATTTTTGTGCTTACTGGGGATTTAGTTTCTCTTTTTATTTAAATACATACAGGCGACATCCGTTGCCCCCTTGCATTTCACGGCAATATTCAATCTACAAAAGATATGGCCTGCGAAAGTAAACACAAAATGGCCGATCGGCTTTATCCGGATAGTATATGGATCTAGCCGCGGGGGCCTAAATCAGCCTTTCGACGGCTAACTGCTAGCTGCCTGTCTGACAGTTAGCTGATGCAACGTTAGCATGACCATCAGCTGTCGGCTCCTTGAAACGTGTTGGGTCGCTGCATAGTCCATGTAAGTTTCAAAAAGCTTTCTGTTATGTTTTATCACTTTAACTAGCGATTGCAGACTGGTAATATCATCTAACTAACCACCTGACTTGTTGCTTACATGTGCTAGCTACGTGAGAGTTAACCTTAGCTTGGCTGATTGTTTTGATTTTCCTTGTTCCAGTGTTGTTGAAGATACTTCCATGTGAGCTGTATCTAACTTAGTAGTTTTTTATTCAAATGACAACGATATCAAATTTTTCAGTAAACACTGATGACGGTTCTTTCTCACGTATTACACCTTGATCACAAATTTGTGATCAACGCGTTCATGTCAGTATGAAATAAGATAAAAAATTGCCGCTGTGATTCAAAAGAGGTTAACGTTACACGATTTGGCCTTAGTTTTACCGCATATATATTACGTTACATGTATTAAATAGGCTGCATCTCATTGTCATTATCGAATATTATTTTGGTTCATTTGTTAATGTGTATTTTGTATATCAGTCTTATTCTAAAAAGTAATTAAAAGGTTCAGGTTAAACAAAACAATAGAAACAAGTATTCACATTTAACGTAAGTATTGTACACAAATCAGATACAAATATACTTTAGCCTGCATGTTTGAAATGCATATACGAAAACTACCTGGAACATGTTTGGAACATTTTTACACTGAGGTGTCTAAACGACTCTATATATGTAATATATTTTATTGAGTGGTTTACGTACATTATTTCAAACGTTTACAAAAATGTCCAAACCCACTCAAGTCCTTAATTTTATTCAAGGTAACGTTTAATATTCATTAATCAGTAACATCCGGGGCGACATCAGTCAGAGAGTGAGGAAGGAAGTCGGCGAACGCGATTATCATGAGTGAAACTTTAATACTTTACCACGTCTGTAAACATTTTGCCTGAGTCAGGGAGATTTTCATCTAACACAGTGGCTGTGTAACTATATATAATAAAAACAAAGCTGCAAGTTGTGCATTCACAGTTACCATGTTACTTATCTGTGATCAAAACCTAATGCTTCCATCAAGCATAGAATCAATACTGGTAAAAAGGAATATGAAATTAATCAATATCACCTTGGGTTATCAATATTATAATAGTGATTCAGTCTCAAAACATTTAATTGATGTCTCAAAGTAAATGATGCATTAACAGGTGATGATCAGAAGTGTTAAATACAGCCATACCCTTAAGTCGTGTAGTGTTACATTTTCTTTATCATGTTCGGAGCTGTTCAGGGTTACATTACTGTCACTTCTGAACTTAAGGGCATTTATTCTTGACATTGCATTGCATTGAAACTAATTAAATGAAATTTGATATGGATGTGTGACATATGTATGACGTAAATAAATGGTTTCATTTGAAATTTCTAAATAAATGTGCCACCTCATTGTTAAATTGTCTTATGTCATTTTATGACACCCAGTCGTGTACAAGTTCCTTTTAGTTAGTGCAGTAAAAAATATATTCAGAGATAAGTATGCGGAAGAAGAGCATACACCTCTCAAAAAACAGAATCTAGCTGAAGACTGTGCCTAGTTTCTTTGAACTTAAAATGTGTAGGTCTTTTTGATGCCTTCAGGTGGTGCTGGCATACTGCACTCTGTCATTTATACTTGCCTGGTTTACAGACAGGTGGGGATGTGCCCTCCCTCAATATATTTTTACTGTGGGAATGAAGCTTGAAAAGAGAAAATACTTGTATCTGGGTGGGGCAATATTCCAGAGAATTTAGGGGGTTTCAAAGCAAAAGATTTTAGATTTGATTTAACAAACCTGTATAGCCTGTGTAAAGCTATGAAGTATAACCTATGTTTAATTTAAAGGCAGACATAAAACTTTTTTGTGGACTATGAAAAAAGTAAGACTAAACAATGACACACGCCTATTTTTAGGAGACAGATAAAAGTGGATGTAGTCAGATGCCTTCTCCAGTTGAGCACCACTTGCCCCCTGTGTACAACAGTTCACATGCTAAATGTATAGAATTAAAAACTCTCAAGAGCTGTCAAAAAAATCTGATTTTCTTTATTGAAGATCTGTAAATTAGAAATCCTGTAGGACAGTGAGCCCATTTGAACAAGTTAACACATTTGTTTATTTCCGTCTGAAATCCAAAGTTGACATGATCTCTTCATGTCTTCATGCTGCAGACCATACCTCGGCCTCAAGACCCATCTAAAAGGTTATCCAAATGAGATCAGCTTTTTTTGTGGCTCTTGCTATTACTCCACCACTGGTCCTGTTTAAATCAATTCAGTTTCTCTAAAAACAATGCTTTGATCCTTGATTTTATCAACTCCAGCTCTTTTGTGTTTCTAATTTCCTCATCCCCCAACATTTTGTTTTCATCTCGAGCCAGCTGTTGTTTTCCAGCGCCTCCCTGTAATATGTGTAAGAAGTTTTTTTTCCATGCCTCAGCCTTGTAAAAATCCCTCTTTTCCTCTTTCTTCAAGATGTAAATTGCCAAGCTTAACGTGATAAAGAAATATTACCCCAGACTCAAACTGGTGTCCAGTTGTGTTGTGGTTGAGTGGCTCGAGAGTGCCTGATCACTTTTGAACTTGATCTCTTAAACTAAATGCACATAATGTAGCTAATCAAGATTTCAAGGATGAAATATTTGCATGTCACCTCTTACAAGGGGTGTAAAAAAATCTCCAGTTCAGCAGTTTAATTCTGGTTTATGCCTTAATTTTTTGTGTTTGTCTGTTTTTGATGTTGGTTTAGTTTTTTTGTTTGTCATTGTTTTTTTTGGGAGGGGGTGGTGGTTAAAAATCTATTGCAAATATCAAGTGCCCTAGAGAACACTATAAAGGTAGATTAACAATCTAAATCAACTTTAACAACTTTAAATAAATTAAGTATGAAATTGCAGATGACTAGTCTATATATTACCAAAATTAAAACACAAAAAAACACATAAGCAGCACTTCTCTTACAACCAGTCCACATATTCACCAAGTGCAGCAAAAAGTATTTGAACAGTAATTTTAATAGAATGTGATGTATTTGTCATTTACAATCAGCCTTACATACAACAGACAATGTTTTCTATCACATTAATGTGAGCCAGATTAAAAGCACAACACGGTGAACATCACAACGTCGGCCTCAGTTTCAAAATCCTAACACCCCTATTTCTTACTTCTTACCATTTGTTGCTGTGAAAGACATGAATTCATCCAAGAATTTGGCTTTTGCTGAGGTTTACTTGGAACTCGTCAAGGCCATTTTGATTTTTTTTTGTGCACTAAAATGTTTGAGGATTTGCTGATTTATTGTCTCATTTTTATGAAAACTACCACATGTTCCTCTGGTTATTTCCCCACATGCCTCGTGGACAGAGGTCAAATTTTGTCATTGGGCAAGCAGACAAAATACATCAGTCGTGAAAGTCCCATTAGCACTTGGCTTATACCTACTGGGACACACATTATTAAAAACATTACAGATTATGATTGTGCTGTTAGACATGTGGCAATATGGCATCCACAGAACTTACTGATGTGTTTGCTAATAAAGCAGTTAAAACTGTGCCACTGCATTATATTATGACATGTTGTGCAAAGTTTGAGCCCTCTTTGCTGTGTCATGCTGTCAAACAGAAAAGCCCTGCAACACATTCCCACCTTTTGAGGAAATGTTAAATTTTCATTGATTTAGAGAGGGGTTGATTCTGTGGTCATTTTATAGGCTGTAGTTTGTGGTGGAGTTGTACTGGAATACAAACCTAGTAACTCCAAACATTTATCTTTGCAGATGTTCAGAACAGTACTTTAGCATACCATCTCTTTATACATTACCAGTGTCACTTAAGTGAACTTAAAATAACATGGAGGAGGGTGTGAGCTTTATGCATAAACCTTTGCCTCCTTTAAAAAAACTAAGGTAAAGATACTCCATCCATAAATAGAATTTTTTTTGCTTGACAGTAAGCTGTGTCTTTTTGTGTGTTAGGTTTTTAGCTCGGTCCTTGTTCAAGATGTCAAGTTACAACCCTTTGGTAAGGCTGGAGCAGCGAGCAGCCGAGGCCGACCAGATCATTGAATTCCTGAAACAACAAGTCCAGCTGCTAAAGGAAAAAGCCAGTAAGACACACTCTTATGCACTAAAACACTTATACATAGCCTTGCAACAAGTTTGTTCAGGTTTGTAATCCACCTTTATGAATAACAAAGTTGTCAGATTTGTGGCGATGGGCTACATTTTAAAACAAATAGTCCTTATGCTATGTTCATGTACAATATAAAGTGAGGAGTGATGTAATCTTTGGCTGAAGAGCTGCTTACATACATGATTCAAACTGTCATAACTCAAGGAGTGAAGTCCCTCAAGCACTACCAGCAGTTTTATGAAACTTGAAGGTTCAGTTTCTGTGTATCTGTCATTACGCAGATAACTTCCCAAGGTATTTTTTAGGTCTAACTCATAAAAAGACCCTAGCCCTACTCCACAGATTATATTTACCATTCAGCATAGATTTGAAATTCAGATCGCCATTACTTTGATATAAATACAATAATAGAAAAATAAATGCTGTTTTTTTTCATTTTCATTTTTGTTTTTTAACTCTGTTTTAATCAGCTAAAGTTCTGTCTTGAAGTGCTTTAACAAAATTTAATCATGAGTAAACAATTTCTTTTTCTCCTCTTTTGTGTAAATGATAAAATAATATGAAAAAATATTAATTATTCCAAAAGGACAAAATTTGTTCCAAGATTCTTGCATTTTGTTCAATCCAAAAACTAGATTAGTGGACAATTTCATGGCTCGATTATAATAGCCATCATATTTCAGTCATCAGTGTACTTTTAGTAGTTCAGAGGCAATTGGTAAATGTCCTGTGGGAAAGTGAAATTTCATTCCAGTGCTGAGAGGTAAAAAGAATTTGCCTTGCCACAGTTGTCCAGGCCAATGTCAGAGAAGAGAAGAAACTGATGGTGGAGAATGCCAAATTGAAGAATGACATCGAGGAACTAAAAAAACAGCTGCTGGAAAAAGAGAAGAGAAGGGGAGGTATGTTGAGTTTGGTTCCCAGCAAAGATTTCCATCACAGATTAAATATTTGTTTGTCTTTTGAAAAGACCTTGATGTTGTTATCCTTTATATCTAGTTATAGAAGCGGTTGTGTATGTGCCTGACTTAGAGTCATTTGATGTCAGTTGTTGCTCATTAGAGCATTGTTTGGTTTGTAACATCAATGATAACATCTTGTGCATTCTCGCCTCAGCCTATTATAACCAGATCTTTTTTGTTTTTACTCTGAGACTGTAGTGCTGGATCCCCATTAAAGTGATGGGGACAACATGTCTGTCAGCTATTGTGCGGCTGATATACATTGACATTCATGACTCAGATCATTAACACACATTTAATGTTTTCCAGAAAGAAACTGCTGAAACAAAGGGGGTAGAAATCAGAATTTTAACATTTTTTAAAATGGCCCAATATGTTAGTTTGGGATGGTAAAATAATGCGTTGAAAAACCCCCAACACTATGTTTTTCTCAACATTGTATGTTATTATGATGTGTACTTTTGGGGTTTATTTTTGATAGCTTTAAGGTGGCATAAAATAGCTTAATCAAAACATGCATAAATATCAAGCACTTTGAAGGAATTTTATTCTTCTCTGCTGATTTGTTTTTGTGATAAGAAAAACAAACTATAGAATGTGATCATGACAGTGAAAAACAAATTTGCACTAGAGAAAGAAGATGTGTCCTCTGAAGTTTAGTGCAAAAAAAAAATGTTTTAACAGAGTTTTAAAGTTTAAAATCTTTACTCTGCTAGACACAATGCTGGCTCCCTCAAATCATATTGTGCAAACCAGCATTGTTTGAACCCACTGAGCTTCCAGCTGTTGTCAATTTTTGGGTTCACATTTGATCCACAGATTATCAATTCATTAAGCTGGAATGGCAAACCTGATTGCAAATATTAATCTTAGCATCCAGCAGCCATTGAACCAGCGATGGGTTAATTTAGTACAATGTTTCAGTCCACTGCAACACTCTCCTTTAAGCTCTGGTTTAGTCTCCACCAGCTGTTTAGCTGCTAAATGCTTCAGTAAGTTGCCCAGCTGCTGCTAACTTTTTTGCGGATCACCTAAAGTAGCGAGCTGTAGGAGGCTAATGATCTTAGCAGGGCTGTTGCGTGATGATTCTCTGGGGGGTTCATCACTACAAGCAAACCCTTTAACATTACACATTTTCATCTAAGTCAGTGTTATATATAACAATATTAATAAACATAGTTAAAATATAAAATTCTGGAAATACATATAAGCATGTACATAAAGTAAGGCACATCCACATTAATGTCATTTGGTATGTTTGATGTGTGATATTGCCGTAAAGTGCCTAGAAAGTTGTTTTTCAGCGTTTAAAGTCTTTAGAGTGAGCTTAAAGGGATGTAAAGACTTTAAGAGGTTAGTGCTCGTAATTTCAAGGTAAACCGGAAAGATCCTGACCTCAGGTCCTAACATAGAATTACGGTAATTAAAAGCATTATGGTGGCGTGCCTGCAGACCGATGTTTGTCAGACACAGGCACTAGATTTTGTAGGAATTCAAACATCAGGCGCCTTAAATGAGGGGTTATTTTTTTTCTGGAGAGTTTTTGTAGGACATTGTTCCCTGCTTTATGGCTCCAGTTCCTTGTTTTCATCCACTTGGACACGGTGTCATTTTCCCATCAAAACTGTTTGCATCAGGGGAGCAGTACTCCCACTGGGTGTGTACATAAAGCTCCCTCTGTATCATTTCATTGTATTATGTTGATGCAACGAGCTCTGTATGTGAAAAGGGGCAACTAAGAAGTGGCGTACCTTTGTGTATTTGTAATGCAGATGATATCTTTCATGGCAGTGCTCCTGGGCTTCATGTCTTTTAATACTTTGACACAACATTTGGGAAACTGTGTAGAGAATATCACTCACCAGATACTTAAGTAAAATTTCCTCCAGATAGTAACTGCTTTTCACTTTTAAATCATTTAGCTCCACTGAGCTTTTTCCCTTTGTTGCTCTCAAAGTGCTGGATGTAGCCATGCCATCATGTGACACCACTGTTGTGTGCAATTCGAAGCCCACCCCACCACAACCCTCCGGACCAGCACCCTCTGCCCCTCCTGCTGCTGCTGCTGTTCAGAGCCCCCCACCCAAAGATGAGGGCAAAAAGAAGAAGCCAGAGAAAAAAGGTAACAGCTGGAGGAGAAAGTATGGCACACTGCAGGGTTTATTATGACTGCTTTGAAGTTTTTACATCCAATAAAAGCTGAAATTAAGACTGCTGAGATATGTCATATAGCAACATTTGTGCTGTGTATTTCATTTTCAGATTGTCAGCAGGACCATATTTAAGCCATTAAAGTGACACTTCGATCTTCATCACCATAATTCTTTTTATTATTCTTGTTTAAGATCCCTTTTTTCCATCATCAGTTGGATAGATGCAGCATTCTCTTTGTCAGAAGTCGGTTGACCTTCTCTAAACATGTTTTTCCTTTTGAATTTTTAATGTCAGATGATAATGGATGCTGGGTGGCTATATTGGCCTCTCAATGGGTCCAAGAGCTTTGGGCGTCAGTTGGAAAATGTATTGTGAAGCTTCATTTCTTTTTATTTATGGAGTTTTATGATTTACAAGCTTAATATGGGACTAGTTGTCCTTGTCTATTGTTACCAGCGATTGAACTCAATTTGATAATGAAGTTTATATAAATGTTTGTTGTGGTTGTGCATTATTCCAGGACCACATCATAAAGCAATTATGATTGTGTTACATTGTTTTACGTTCATGATAAGTTGAGAAAACCATACAGGAAAATCACTTGAATATTTTAGCTTTGTTTGAGCAACATGCTCTCTGGAATAATTAGGAATGAATTATTAGCACTAGATGGGTTTATAGGGTTAGAGATTGGAGAGAGGAATAAACAAGCTTTAAGACTCTGACTAATTCATTGGCCTAGTAGGTATTTTTTACCCCCAGATGTAGGGAGCTGAAAGATACTTCATCCTCTCAATAAGCTGTTGTACATATAATATTCTTTATTACTTCAGGTTTTAATATAACTGTGTTCTCACCTCATCCTAACAGCCAACACTTGATAGTCTGCAGACGCATATGTAACCTTAGTGTAATCCCGGAAATGTAACAACACTGAGCTGTCATCACAGCGGAGCATTGATTACA
>JAPZDY010000020.1:1700713-1714527 GCA_029783645.1 Ctenochaetus hawaiiensis
CATTGATTACACAGAGGAAAAATGTTGAATTTCAAAGACAGGGGTTGGAATTTATATCCTTTGGAGCTGGTGAGCGCTCCGATGAATGATTAAAGACTGTGTGATCATTTGATCAGTCCAATCTATTGAAATGAATGAGTGTAAGAAAACCAGGCAAGTGAAAGATTCTTTGTCTCTTGTGAGGAAATGTCTGCTATTCTGCTATGTTGTTGAATCATGTAGCTCTCACTTTCAGCCAAAGATAGGTATTGGTGTTGTCATTTAGTCGAGGTGTTTCTGGGAAATGATGAAAAAAAAAAAATTCTTTTCCATAATTGTTTATTTACTTATGGATCAGTTGAAACGCATGCCCCTGCGTGCGACCCCCAGGCCTTTCTTTGGGGGGGGCTTTGTTTTCATTTATGAGAGGAAATTAAATCAGATTCCAGACAGATGCCTAGTACTGTTTCAACTATAGTTTGTTTTTTATTACTTCCCTGGGCAAGAAAACATTTGGCTGAGAATATTCTTAGTGCTTTTAAAAAAACATTTACTCAATAAGATTTACATTTGGCATAAGGGCATGAAAACTCTCACAGATGCCTCTTTTTAGCAAACTGACCCTTAACAAATGATGGACAGCTACTGTCTGAAAACAACCAAATTTCCATTACTTGACCCATTTTTTATATAGTTTTGTCTAAGCAGCACGAATAAGGAAGACTAAATATTGCGACAATTTTTCAATTTCCATGCAAATCAAGTAGATTGACAGTTTTTACCTTTCTTTTGTGCCAGGAGGGGAGAAAGCAGAGAAAAAGCAGGCTGCACAGAGCCAAGAAGAAGCCAAGGTGGACGTGTCTCGCCTGGACCTGCGTGTTGGACGTATAATCACAGCTGAGAAGCACCCAGATGCTGACAGTCTCTATGTGGAGCAGGTCGATGTGGGAGAGACTTCTCCCAGGACAGTGGTCAGTGGGCTGGTTAAGCACATACCTCTCGACCAGGTACAGTACAACTCAAACGTTCAGATGCTAGTTTCTTAAATATACCTTGCTAAAATTATCTCCATACAAAATCCTGCAAGCAATCTTACTTTTATGAAGTTTAAACCAATGTTTTAATAAATAAAGTTGAGTGGGAATAAGACATTTCTGGAATATGTTAAGATATTGTGTAATTTAACAGAGGCTGGGTTCGGGAACTCTGCAATATAGTGAACTGGCTACATAACAAGTATCTCAAAGATTGTATAGAGAGATTTACACACATTTACTGATTTAGCTTGTGTTTATGAGGTAAAAAATGGTCACTGAATGTCTCATTAGGCTCTAGGTGGTTAAACTGAACACCAGTCAGTAAAATGGCCTACTGCAGTGTCTTATTATGAGTGCTGAAGAAGTAGACGTTTGGTTTCAATACTAGCTTTATGAATACCTGCAGACACTCATTTAAGAGTTAATTTCAGTTTACACAAAAGCAGTTCTGTATAAGTACATATCCATATATATCATTCTAGGGTCACTATAAGGATTTATTTGTCCATTTAAAGTGATTTCTTAGGTAAACTCTGTGCTGATAGTTCTACTTAGAATTATGTTTGTTTTGCATTTTAATGATTGATGATTTTTGTCTGGAACAAACTAATTGGTGTGTGGAAATTCACCTTTGTGAGAAGCACCAGTTACTTTTCTGATTATTAGTATTTCTCTTCATGTTTGTAGTCCAGGGGCACCGTATGCATCACATTTCAGTATGCTACTGTATGTACATGGTGTATATCATTTAAATTGAATCACATGCCTGCTGGAATCATGTCTTACAAAAGCTGTCCGACTTTGGCAGACGGTTTTTGAAAAAACTGAGAAAAAACACTTGAAAGTGACAAGTATTTCCATGCACACAGACAAATATTAGACTTAGATTCTTTAAACTGTTCCACAGTTGTAGTAATGGCAGTTTGTGGCACAGCCTGCTGTCTGACCACAGTAACAAAGGCCAAACTGCTGCTGCCTTTTGTGTGTCTATATCGTTCCATTACTCACAGAGGCAATAAATCTCAAATCAAGTTTACACTTTACTTTCTTGTTAACGCTCTTATATAGACCAGCCATTATCAATTTCTTTCTGTTAAGCAAGCAGAAGTGAAAGATCTGAGGAATGTATTATAGCTTTTATGGCAGTGCTCTAGGGTGTCTTTTATACAAGGATAAATAAAAGGCGCCTTTCTAAAATACGAGTCTCAAGCAGGCTAATCATAAAATAACTGTTAGGACAAGTGTCTACATTGCACATAAAATATTACTCAAGTCAAACTGTTTATTTTGAAAATAATGTTACATTCTGTCCCTGACAAGCCAAAATTGCCTGAAAAACGGGAACCACCACCATAACCCTGTCAGAGGAACATGGGTGATTGTAGATTTATGGAGCAAATTCTTAAGGGATGTGCCCCAAAACAAAGTGTGATTTTTCTTAGATCTGGCATACATTATCGGATGGAATGCTGGATTTCTCATTTTCTTCGCTTTTGTCAGATTTGCCTCTTGTCGTCTTTAAAACTTTGATCAGACACAGAGATCCCCGAGCTTGAGTTTAAACTTTTCTTGTTTGCTTCCTTTGGTTTATGAAACACAGTTATTTTGTTTTTTTCCATTTAAGTAAATTAGGGTTAATCAGTTTTTCTTGTTTTAGTGTCAAGAGCAAATTGGCTTTAACAATGTGCTTTCTTCTTCTGTCCCCCATGCAGATGCAGAACCGCATGGCAGTCCTGATGTGTAACCTGAAGCCAGCCAAGATGAGAGGAGTGGTGTCCCAGGCTATGGTCATGTGTGCCAGCTCACCAGACAAGGTGGAAATCCTTGACCCTCCGAGCGGAGCAGTGCCAGGGGACAGAATTACTTTCCAGGGCTTCCCAGGTACCATGAACCTATTACTGTACCCTCAAAAACTGATTCGTCAGTAGCATGAAGACGAAATGTTAAAACCCTCTCTAACCAAACAGATAACCTGTGATATTTTTTCACCAACTTCTAAGTGTCATTTAAAGAAGACAAGTGTAAGACTTTCCAAATCCAGTTTCCACAACATTCCTGACTTGAAGCAATGAAGGGTGTTGTTGAACTCTCTCTCTGCCTGAAACAACATGGCAGTTTCCACATTTATTTCTCTTAAGACACAAGTCATGACGCAGTGTCAGACCCCACTCAAAGCTCTTATAAGCGGACCCCCTTCGTTCTGTTTTGTGGTGGCCAAATGGTTCGTAACTGCTGATTGGACAGCAAAGCTTACTGCCAGGCATGCAACCTACTCTGTTTTTTTTTTTTACAGTCAGTCAGAAAGATATTTGTCTCTACTATCCTGCCAACTTAAAACCATTGTAAGTGAGTGTTGTGAGAAAAAAACATGTGAACCCTTTTCCCTGTTAATTAACGCATTAACTTGACTCAAAGAATCAAGTTCCAAACATGATCTCTGACGAATGTGGCCAAAAATCAAAGACCGCCTCCAACAGGCTAGTATGGTTGTGATTTATCTCACTGAAGTTATCAAAACTGAATTATACTGGGAAGAACATGACTGATCTCATTACCCATCTATTCTATTGAAAAACAGTCACTAACATGGGATTTTCCCATTCTAAAAAAAAAAAAAAAAAAAGTGAAGAGCAGAATTTGATGTAGTTGATTCTGTGGTCCAAGCATCCCCAGCCCAGCTGCATCAGTTGAGGCTTGATCCCTGCTGTATGTCCCAGCCACTCCAAAAGCTGTTTCATTCATGAGGAATCCCTTTGGCCAGCATCACTTTTATTGATATGACATTAAATCGTCATATTGAAACCATCCTCTGAAAACATGGTTCACCGGGGAACAGAAAGAGTTGAGGATAGAGCAAAGGAAGGATTTATGGATGGTTTGTTGTGGTGTTGTTTGTATAAAACAAGACAGTAAAATTCAGAGTGTTTTTGGAAAACAAATAATGAAAAATAAGAGGTGAAAGAAGTTTTCTCCAAAGTCTCCCATATTTCTCCCACCAAAGGCGCCATAGTTGCAGAGTTGCTACGGGTGTGAGTACATGGTTGTAATTGCCCACATTTCCCCAACGAATGGGGCCCAGTACTTCTGCTTGAAGTTAAGAATATACGCAAGTTGCTCATCAAAACCTCCTTCACGCTTCTGATCAAAACTGATTGTTGCCACCCTTGGGTTGTAAACCAACAGAAATGGCAGCCTTGGGAAATGAAACACATTCTTGTCCTCATACCGTGAGATGGTCATTTAGGGATTACTAGCTGTGATTTTTCACATATGCCATACAGCATCAAAAACAAAGGCATCATGAAATGAGAACCTCCCAGGATGAGTATTTTGATTCTTAGAATTTTGGACAGAAATCTTTTTTTACTTTATTTTATTTATTGTTTTATTTTCAAAAATGGCAAAGAACAACTTCTCACTTTAAAAAAACAGATGCTTAAATCACTTAATTTTTTTTTGTGTTCAGTTTGTTATACAGATGGTATCAGTGTATGCTGAGTATATAAAACCCAGGCAGTAAAGTTAAACGTCATCTGTCACCTTTGCGTCTAGCTTCCAGCATAAATATCAAAATGGCATTTTAGTAGGTTATCCAAGGACACCACATACCAAAAACTATAAAAAAAAAATAGTACTGGATCCATAAATCCTGTGTGTGTGATGGATGAGCAGAGGAGAAAAACAGAGGAGTTTCTAATGTTTCAAACCGATGTCTTGTCTGCAGGTGAACCAGACAAAGAGCTGAATCCCAAGAAGAAGGTGTGGGAGCAGGTTCAGCCAGACCTGCGCACAGACGACCAGTGTGTTGCAACCTACAAGGGATCTGCCTTTGAAGTTACCGGCAAGGGAGTGTGCAAAGCCCAAACCATGAGCAACAGTGGAATCAAATAAAATAACAGGGCTGCTTGAAATAGCTCAGTGTTTACTTGGCAATCATCTTCAGTGACGATGATGGTGTTGAGAAACAGGATGGTGATCAATGGAAGAAAATGCTTTGAAGATGTTCAATAAAGGGATTTGAAAATTATACATGCTTTTAAAGTGTTTTCTAAGAATTTTGCCTGATGACAATCTGTTCTTTTTTGATTTCTAAAATACACAGCCTACAAAGTAAATTTAATCAAACAACTGCTCTTCCTTCAATTCACCAACTTAGTCTTAGTCCTGAGTCGCATTAGCTTGATTGTGCTTTGATTTTGAGGTTATGACTGTAAAGGACTTATTGTGCTGGACTCCAGCGGCCACTATTGGTTTCCACTCCATCTAGTCTTGGGCATTTTAATTAGGAGGAGATGAAACAGGGATGTTATACTACAAAGCCTAACAAAAACAGATCAGGTTCTCAAGCTTTTTGCAGGGGCTATTTAGATGCTACTCAGGCCCAGCTTTACAATCTCCCACTGTCTGTCTCTCATTGTGGGCCCTGTGATGCCAATGCCATGTGCTTTATTTTATTGTCCTCCTTTAAAGAAAAAGTTTACCCACCTTCCAAGTATCAGACTACACAGAAGAAACAGACAGAGGGCTGTGCACCAGGGCCTCTAATGTTACATCAGCAGTAATTAAGGCCATCCACTCTACTAAAACATCTGTCATGGGTCAAAGCTCTCTACCATGCACAACTTGTGCTAAGTGTTCGAGTCTTATTCTTAAACATCCAGAAAATTTAGTGTATTTCCTTGTGCTCATGCTAAAATGAGGAAAAAATATATACTTTCAATGAAAAAGCTAAACTTGCATGCCAGTAGTTTATTATTTTTAGTGTATTTTTTTTAAAGAGAATTGCTCATCAGACGGACATGTAACTACCAAACTGTAACATTCACATTTAACAGGCTGCACAAGGGGGAGCTGCACAGTTATTCTCAGAGCAGTTTGCTGTCCCACTTAAAGCAGCACTACAACACCTTTGCTACCAGTTAGCTAAATCAAAAAAAGAAAAAAAAGGGACATTGTTGTACAAATTTTTATATGTTCTAATAAATCTTCAAAATATTATATGTCCTGTATATTACTAAATCGTCAAAATTTTAAACATAAACTCCTCGTATCAAGTTCAATGAGATAATGTGAAATAAGTACAAGGGATTCTTAGGAGCAACATACTTAAGTGATGTTGCAATGCTCAAGCTGTAAGCAAAATTAAGATTTTACTGCTTTTCTGGAGACATTACACACATAAATGCTGAGAAATAGAATAGTGACACATTCCAACAAACTAACCCATGTTGGTACATGTCAGGCCACCAGTGTGTGGTGCATTTATAAGAAATGACAGTAGGTGTATTTCAGCATACCTACATCTGCGGTTCCAGCCTGCTGCTGCTGTTACTTTTGTTTCAAAACAGCAGCAAAGTAATGCGTTGGTTGGGTCTGGTTTGCTTCATGCTTCACATCAGAGACACTGGATCATAGCTCTTCTGATGTGGGCATAAACACACTTGTTGCAGCACACAAATAGTCTCCAACCAGTGCTTAAACACCTGCCTGATAGTCAATTAAACTGTGCACTCTGTGGTGGGTGTAAATGTTGAAATGAGTAAATAAATTCATCTGTGCTTTGTAACACCCCCCGAACATCTCAAGTAAAAATAACTGTTTAGAAATCCTCAATGAGGAAAACCTTTTATTTTGGTTTCGATGACATAGACAGCTGTTGTAAGTGACCTCTGCTGAGGCGTATTCTCACCTAAACCACAGTGTTCTTTCATGGTTTTCTGTGACCAAGAGGAGTGTTGCAACCTGAGAAAAAACTCACTCCAGGATATTTTGAGTCAGACATTTCGCAGACTATACATGCCTTAATTGAATTTTCAGCTGCGACTGGCGCACACCATGTACACTCCCAGAGTATCTGCTCATATGTCGTCCATACTTACTGCATATTATCAAAGTTTTCCTGATTAGTGCATACCCCTAACCCTTGCAATACGAGTGCTGTGGCTGTAATGTGAGGCAGTGATTGGGGCCATAATTACTGATTTTATGAATGGTTGTTTCCGCCACATATTGCTTATGCTGTGCGATGAGGCACACATCCAAACATTGCTGTTGCACTACTCATGTCCAGCTGCATGTCCTATGCTCCAGACGTTTCTGTAGGTTGGTTGTCAATGCCAAAAAAACTTAAAACCAAAGACCTGTAGGTGTTGCAGCTTCATCATTCCCACCTCATTCTGTATCCTCCAAGTTATTATGTCCTCCTCATGACCTCAGTAAAGAAGTCTTCAAGCAGGCCGTCATGGAAGTAGACATAAAGAAAT
This sequence comes from Ctenochaetus hawaiiensis, assembly GCA_029783645.1. Classification (NCBI taxonomy): domain Eukaryota; kingdom Metazoa; phylum Chordata; class Actinopteri; order Acanthuriformes; family Acanthuridae; genus Ctenochaetus; species Ctenochaetus hawaiiensis. Next base: position 1,707,993 of record JAPZDY010000020.1, read on the forward strand.
GCAACACTTTCAGACATGACCTAATGTGAAAAACAGAATTTTGGAAAATCCGAAAACAACTCTTTTCTAATGAAGCTTAACTGACCCATCAGAAAACAGGATTTGGTGTGTTGGTAACTATGACTAACAGGCAAATTTAATATAATTTCTCTGTAAACGTCGGGTTTCAGAGTTTCACAAGGGCTGACCCGCCGTGCAGTCAGGACATCATGAAACAGCAGGGGCCATGAGGAAAATATTTCTCATGTATGAAGCCAAGTAGTCAGTTTGCAGCAAGGCGTGAAAGTCAAGCTATGACAGGTCTTTATGAAGGAATGCTGACCTTTGGGATGAAAGTCATGATTTTGTATTGGGCAATAAGAGTTTCATTTCCATATTGCCAGATCTAATTTAGTGTGAATTAAGACATTGTGTGTTTTTTGATTACTTCAAGACCCTTTGGATGTGTGTAGAGTCCTGTCAAATTGATAAATGTGTTATTCCCTAACTTTATTTTTGAAAATGATGTATTAGCTGCCTGTCCTTCTCATTGTGTTTGTTGTGTAGCAATATAACTTCCCCGTTAAAGATGACTTGAACTGTAGGATCAACTGCTCAAGTGCTCTTCATGTAAACGCGGCACCATAAAAGAGAGACTCTCACTGAGCAATAAATATATTTTTGTTTTGCCCGGTGGCCTCCAACATTTTAAATTTTAAAAATATGAAACTTGACTTGATATTGTGTAATTTATCTCTATTAAGGGAATAAAGTGATCTCTTCTTTTTAGGTCCTCACTCTAAGTATGTGTTGGTGATTTTTACCTTGAATGCAGGAACATGTTGCATTTTCCAACCTAACCGTCAGTAAGTCTGTACCAGGCAAACTAAGGATACATATAAACTTTATCTCCAATATACTTTCTTGCTTAAATCTGTACTTCTGTTCCAGGACTCACTGTACAGCCGCCATATGGCAATAATTTGGCACTTTTAATGAATAAATTTGATTGACAGTAACATCACATCATTTATTAATACCAAACCTAAAGTGTTAATTCAGAGAGATGCTGTTTATAAATCGAAGAATTAGCAAATAAACTTTGCTTTGACAGACAGTGCAACATGATACCCTTACAGTCCTTGAATGCTCCATCATGGTGTCTAGTTCTTACATCATGGAAAATTTGTTAAATGTGACCAATCAGAATTTGGAGCAGTTCACCAATAAACAAACAACCCACAAATTAAAATAATCAACAGCGTTGTTTCAATAATAGCAGTAGATGGTAAGAAACATGTTTTGGATGGAAGAAAACTGCAGAGAGTGCTGAGGGAAAGACAAACCTCAATGGACATATTTTGGCTATAGATGAAAGAGCAGCTCTTGCATGCTCCTCTGTGTGTGGTTTCATGCTTCGCCAGTGTTCACAATGAACAAAATTATCCAAGCTCCTTTTTCAGCTGGAGAAAATCTATTATCCATATTACAGGCCGTGCTGGACATTTTTAAATTCACTGCTAACATAAGAAGCCGGCGTCTCTGTATCTTGTCTGTGTGAAGTGAGTTTTCAGTTGGTAGCATCAGTGAACAAACTCCTGCATACTGTCTTCACTTGTCGCCTAATTGCAGCGACTTTCCTGTCACTTGGTCTTAATTCATCAGGGAACCACATGACGCACAGAATATTTGAATTCCTGAGGAGCAACACAGTTCAATATAATACTTAATACCAAAGAAAACAGCTGTAGGCTATCTTCAGTCTGTGTCATGTTGTCTGACAGGTCCAGCATGAAGCAGGAAATCAATACCAGTTATTCTATAAACATGGCAAACAGATAAAAAGCAAGAGAGAAAAACTGTAAAACAGATTACCGTAGCAGAACATAATGCATCAAAGTCACTCGGTATAAAGATTCAGCTTTCATCCAAAAAAATGTTTTACAATAAATTTGAAAAAAAGATAAAAAGAGATATATAACCCAACATAAGAAACACACACACACACACAAAAAATTAAGTTCATTCTTTAACAAAACCAGGAGTTGACAACATTATTTCACCTTACTGTCTGTTCAGTAGATGCTCATTTTGCATGGTCTTCCTAATAAAGTTTGCTGAATAAAGTCCATGAGATGTGCTTGAAAGCTCAAAAAGCCAATAAGCGGACCTCTGAAACTGAGTTTTTTTTTGTAATATATATTTACCCCTCCAATGGTTGAGAATAAACTTAAAAGTTCCAAAATATATATATATAATATATATATCACACGCAATTTTCTGTCCTCAGCTGATCTGTATAGTTCTGTCTCAATGTTTTTCTTCGTATATATTTCCACTGTTACTCCTTCATCCTCATATAACTTGGGAATAGTTTCCAATAACTTTCATGCAGATTTGGTTACCAAATATAAAAAACATTTCTGCTCTCTTATATTTAAAAATAACGTGCTGGCTATATGTTTATTCCACTGTAAAGTAGGCCCCTTTCATAGCAGATATTTTAACTCAACCCCTTATTAGAAATGGCTCTGTTCTGTCTCCATAACTCATGACAGTGTGACAGCAAGCCAGCTCACACAAAAGCAGGACCCTGAAACTGAAGCAGCTAAATAGAATTCCGCCATCATTAATTGTATTATTTCCATCTGTGCTTTTCCCCACCATGACATGTCAAAACATCTTCTGTCAAAAGAGGCATTTATTTGTGGTGACAAGCTGAATAATTTAAAACTAAGGGAACAAAATGGAACCAAAGGTCCTTTATCAGCAGATATGACTGCCTCAGCGTAAAGGAATGGGAACAAATGAACAGGAAAACTCATTGTACCTTTGAGACACCTTGAGAGTTGCTGTGCTGACCACAGGAGGGCAGAACCCCACCACTAAATTACCACCATCAGTGCACAAAGAATAGGCTTTGTGCGTTTCATTGAAGGGTTAAACATGCTTGATTGAGCTGACCTTTAGTATGGTGAATTGCCTTTTCTCCCTCTGTTGACATTCAAGCCAATTTGAAGTGGCGGAAGGAAAGTCCTTCTCATGCAGAATCATTCATTGCTGCAGTGATGTGTAAAAGGATGCAGAGGAGGAGGAAGTATTATATGACTGTATAATTATCCTTCCTAGCAAAACGCTTTGTTTGTGCTTATCTGATCCATTTGCGATACTGATCCATACCAGGCTGATACATCTCGCCATCTTCTTCCTTTCAACTCTCAAAGCGTTGAAAGGCCATATTGCAAACTAAAATTTAAGGTTCAAAAAAAAAAAAATCAGAACAGAACAAATAAGGATGTGGTTAGCGCCCCCCCTAATTGCTGGACCTGTTGCCAAAGAATAAAAAAGGAAAAAGCTGCTGAGACATGTGTTTTGAGTTGCAACCTTCACTCTTATAACCTCATTTGTTAGCTGATGGCTGAGGAACTGTAAAACTCAAAACATTTTGTAAGGGCTTTATTTGTCAGCACAGATCATAGATCAGCTCGGTAACTCATTCAAGGCTAAAAATAAAACACCTTACACAAAATACTGACCCAGGGCTGAAGTTATGAGACAGCAACACTTTAAGTCCTCCCAGGGTCTGGGGTCTTGATGAGCCCAGTTATCCTTCAGGCATGTAGAGACACTTCCAGACATCATAGAGGATAAAACAATGGCAGAGAGAGTCTCCAGTGAGACTCAGGTGGAGCTTTGCCCTCTCAGACAACTCTGGTTTTGTCTTAATTTTCCTTGACACTTAATGAGTCAGTCTGAGTGTGCGTCTTTAGGCCCCTTGGACGGGGAGGAGGGAAGTTCCCAGGGGGAAACTTTTGAGGTGAGGACCGTGATTAGAATCAAACAAGGACACCACTGTCCCCTGCATCCACAGGTGAAACCCAAGATAACAAGGAAAGCAGAGGTGAATGGGAGCTTTTTGGACAAATTAAGGCTTGAAGTTGAGACCCTGTACTGTTTTGGTTTATGGCTTCTTGCCTGTTAAAGAGCCTATTTATAACATAATGGCTGATTCGTACGCCACCAGTTAAGGTGATGGGTTCCTGGGTATGATGGCAGATGACAGTCTGAAGTGTAGGGTAAGGGTAATTTTATACCTAGTGAACTGGTGAACACAATAATTTGATTTACAGAGTGAGAGTTGGACAAGGAGCTCTTGTTTCACTGTGGTTGTTGTCTTATAATGTATTATTATTCAGAGAATGAGATCAGTTTACCTTCCCAAGCTCTGTCAGGGATTTTGTTTGAGGACAAAGTCCAACTCACATGAGAGCAGATGGAGTGTAGATGCAGTCAATTACCATATGCAGACAAGTGATATAGTGATATTAGTGAAAGCGCCATGTAATCCAGCTTTGTCTTGAATAACATGCGGTGCACTCAGCGCAGCAGCTGTTTTAGGTATAAACAACACAGACAGGCATTATTGGTGCCCGCAGTCCGTACTGTAGTTGCCACATTGGATATAATGTTCCCATTTTAATGCCTGTTGATTTGGTTTATTTGCTCATAGCATTTGGGGGGAAAACCCCTCGTTCATGGACAGGAGGGGAAGTGCTGATGCATGGTTTTGACATCCTGGCACTGAATCACTAAATAACCACATATGAACACAATCAAACTGTAAACTAGACCGAGAGCAGGCTAACTTTTTACATCCTAGAAATATGCTGGCATGTTCAACAGACTTGATATTTTTGACAGCGAGAGGAGGACATGTTTTTTATATTGTCATGTGAAAATGATAGATTTAATGACCCATATTGTTTTTTATTATTGATATTATAGCACCATTACTCTGCTCAGACGTGGAGCAGGTGATTCAATTTTTTAATGTTTCTGCTTTTTCAGCTGCCCATGGATCAGCAGCTGTGACTAATGAGCTCTTTCAGAGTGTTCAGTAACGCAGCATCGGAGTCAGACAATGGAAATACTGAGTGTGATGACTTCAGTGTCTCCTAATAGTCAGACCAAAGGGCTGAAGTCCAGACCCCCCCAAAAAAACACACCTGAACCATGCTGCTGACTCACTGTTCTGTGTGTGTGTCTCCTGGTTACAAACGCCACTCAACAGCCAAGAGGGACACGGTGGGCTCTGATGACACCCCTCCGCATGGAAAAACACAAAGCCCAAGCTATGACTGTTTCTGTCAGATCTTTCGCTCAGTGGTGGAGCAACACTCTCTTTTTAGGAATATTCTCATCACTTGCTGCCTTGTAGTCCTTTTATCACTAATAAAGATTTACAGTCACATCTGTTGCATGTTTAGTGCCATGAGGGTCTTGTTTTGTTTTTTTTTAAGCCACGTAATCATGCATAGGGGGATGGAAATTGGTCGGTCCAATGATTTCAGACCAGTTTATCTCAGCCATCATTTTATGGATTGCCATTAAATTCTGAGCAGATATTTATGTCGACCAGATGATGAATTCTCTTGAACATGGTGATCCCCTGATTTTTTCTCTAATGCCATTATGAGGTCAAAGTTTTTACTTATCCAATGCATGGATTGGTACAACATTGTGCATATAAGTTCACAATGGCTTTTTGTAATCCTCTTACTTTTTCTCTGGTGCCACCATGAGGTTGACTTTTTGGGTTTTAGGTTATAATGAAAGACCTGACAAACAAAACAGACATCAGTACTCTGTGTACAGTGCTGATTAGCAAATATTATCATAAACTGAGATAGAGAGCATGGTTAGAATTATACATGCTAAACATCAGGATGTTGGCATTTTTCATGGTAAACATGTTAGTATGATGATTTTAGCATTTAGCTCAGAGCACAACTGTGCTAAAGTACAGCCTCATAAAGCTGCCAGCAAGGCTGTAAACCCTTGATTCTGTGCAAAGAAGCCCACAAGTGGCATGCCAAACTACCACAGCACCTCAACCTCACAGTCTAAAGCGTAACCATGTAATTTAGGGTTCACCATGATAAATCTGAGGCTCTGAATCCAGCATAGTGACCCACAGTTTAAAACCTGTCAGTCAGGTCTGCCTTATCATTTAGCAGTTGATTGAGAGATATGCTCTGTGTCACGTAGGAGTATAAAGCCGCCCCCTTCACTGATCTTATCTAACAAGAGGCCTCAGATTATGTTACAGGAGTAAACAAAAAAAAAGTCACAGGGATAAATGGAGCTCATTCCTCCACATAATGACAAATGTTAAAAAATGTCCCCTGATAAACAGACTACTACTGGCTCCCTCTATCAGATGAAGATTCAAAGTGCTTTTAAAATTAATTTTGAACCAGTAACACTTGAGTTGTTGCTTATTTTCCTTCAGAGAGAAATAATGACAGTTTTTATGGTTATTTACTGTCCTTCAGGGCTTTCAAATGATCTTTAGACAGTAACTTGTGACACTTTAAGGGAAATTATTTGTTCATGACGTAAGGCCTGTACATGTGTGAACAAGTGTTGAGGATTATGTCACTGGGGCAAAGCCAGGCACTAATAAAGTGAGCTGTCCGGTGTGCTGAATCCAAAAAGGAATATGACACAGGAGATTAAATTGTACCAAATGCCATCACACAACTTTTATTAGATC
>JAPZDY010000020.1:1724499-1768143 GCA_029783645.1 Ctenochaetus hawaiiensis
GTTTATTTGTTGCTGTGTATCTCCCTCTCTCTCTCTCTCTCTCTCTCTTTCTTTCTCAATGAGATTGCAGCCCACCTCTGAGTCTCTTTCTTTTCCGAAGTTTTTGCCCGTTAAAAGGAAGTTTTCCTCACCACTGTTGCCAACTGCTCATGTGGGAATTGCTGTTAATTGTTGAGTCTGTGTAAATTACAGAGTGTGGTCTAGACCTCCTCTTCATGTTAAGTGTTTTAAGACAAAGTTTGCTGTGATTTGGTGCTGTATAAATAAAGTTGTCTTGACATCAAGTCAAAGCATTCAACCAGTCTTTGGAGAGGGTGCAACTGTTATCAAAGGATATCATCAAGAGCCAACAATCATGAAGTTGCTTCACCTTCACCATTTTAAAAAAACAGAAGAATTGAACATGAATCAGTTCATTTTAAACTGTGTGACTGAGCTTTGAGTTGGCGCTAAACTTTTTTTCAAATTTAATCTTACAAATTTTGTCCAGTTTCAATCTGGACTTCTCTTGACTTGCAACCCACAAAAAACCCTGCTTGCTGTGATGAGGTGTTCAATCCAGCACATTAGACCTCCCATTGTGCTTGCTTGAGTCTTTATTCTGCGGAAGTGATATGAAACACACGCAGGCACTACAGAGTGATTTAAGGAGGTCAACATCAACAAACTGTTTCTGAGCATGACTACAAGGCATCCCCCTCACCACACACAGGCACACATTTTCATACCTAATACCTAAATTTGTTTTGACAAATCTGGCCACAAAGTCAGCAGAGCTCTCACCTATGTAACTAAAAAACCAGCCTTTGAACTGTGAGGCTGCTATCCTCAACTTACTCTCGCCAATAAAACCACACACAAATCTTCGATCCAGGCCCTGTAAATCAGGGTGAGCGCTGATCAAAGCGGGGCTGTGAATCTTACATGGCATATCCTGCATTCCACACTAAACACATTCATATGCTGCGCTCAAGAGCATAGCATTTGTTTGTTGACCCCATATCTATTTCCAGCACTGAGCATTCATTTTATTTGAAGCTGAAGCCATCTGACCATTCCCACGAGCAGGATCTCCAAATAGCATGAAACTTCTTTTAGGCACAAACAGGAAGGAAGGTCCACTCTGTCAGAATTTTTGATACGCTGTGTGTTTTTTGGCTGGTTCTTTTTTTAAACGATCGCTTTCTGAGAGTACAGTTCGGAGAGAGTTGCACGAAGCTGACCAACTGCTGTGGCATTTTTTTTTGCCAAATTCAAACATTTGTAGCATTTGTGCCCTATGTCATTCGCCTCTCAATTCACAGATGGAAACATTTGCATCATAGACATAATTAGAGATCTATGCTTCATCTTCTCTATCCAGCACAAGAGCTCGCTGATGCCTAGCACACACTCAAAAGACAGCAAGCAGGCTAAATATCTGGTTGTGTTGGGGACGGGTTGGCCATGTAGCCAATGAGAGCAGACACAGGCGGTGGGAGGGGAAGATTCAAGAACGAGAGAGGAAAGAGCATCAGAGCTGACCCATATCTTTGTTTTTTTATTGGTATTATCACTGCAAGTTAGAGCACAAACAACTTTGATTCTTTCACATGTTAGTTTTAAAAAGAAATTTGTATGGTATCACATAATTTTCTGTGTCACTTCTCACATATTTTTCGTGAGACGGCATAGTTTGGAGACCACACAGATTGGTCAGGGATGCTTACTGGTGAATGATCTTGTCATGTGTGGTCCTCTGTCACTGATCACTACAACCACCAAGACTTAAAGACTCCTGATCATGTGATAGAAAGTTCTGTGGAATGAACAGTACGGCAATCTGACGTTTTTTAAAAGTTATGTGGTGTGACTGAGGCAGGAACCAGCGAATGGTTCATTGTCACGCTGTTAACTGAGAAGAAAATCACAAGTTACAAGAAGCATTAGTCAACGTATCTTTCAGGCTGCAAATCATTAGATTAAGGCTTTATATTTTTCACAAAATGTATATTATATTCTATATCTATTATATTGTATATTATATTATATGAGTAGGAATAACAGTAGATTTAAGCCTGTTGTGTAATAGAACATCCATTTGTTCCACAAAAACAAACCACTAGTGTTTAATTAGCAGTGATTACTAACTTACAACAGACATCAAGCTAGGAAGGCGTTCAAGCAACAGTTTTTGTTGTACCTAAATCAAACTGACTTGGCATGTTTTTTGTTGTTGTTGTTGTAATTTTTTTCTGTTGTCTTACTCAACTTTGAGCACTCAGCTCTGCACTTGCCAGGGTGGCCACTTTCCCGTAATTACTCACTCATTGGATTGGCTTTGGTCCCCAGACTGTTTCCTGAAAAGAAACTCAATGTGTATACCACCAAAAGACTAGTTCCCTCTGGCGTTCTTATAAATTTTTAACACTTAGATAGTCTGGCAGAGGCGAATCTCAAAGAAGCCAAAACAGATGTTCCAAGATTGAAAAAGAGAGAAAAGAGTCATGAACCTATAAAGGGTGTTGGAGATCGGCCTCAGGCAGGTGTAAATGGGTTTGTTATGATGATGGATATGCTGCCATGAGGTGTAGTATCAGCTCAAAACAAACCCGTCTGGTCTCAGGTGCTGCTGAATGTTCGGTCCATCTAAAAGAACAGAGGCACTTACATCACCTCAGTTTGGGCCATTAAGAATTATGTACATTTATGAGTCTGTGTACATATTTTGATGCATACGTATGTACACAAAGGTCATCTATGGAGCTGTAATGCAGATGTGCAACCTTGGCAAAAAGACCATATGTTGTCCGATTCATAACTTTTGTATGAAGTTCTTGGATCTAATATTTGGATGTCCTGCTTAATGTCCATATGAACGGTCCATCTGAAACTTCTCAGGAGAAGCACACGGACACGACTCTTTGGCAGCCCACCACACTGAGCTGATCTCTTGTTTTGGACTGTTTTCTATTCTTTCCCTCCTCTTCTGTATAAGTAAAGCTGTTTCCAAACTTTACATGGATAAAAACAGAAATCAATAAATATAAATAAAAACAATACAGACAGAAAGGAAATTCCTGAGGTTTGGCATGTCAACCAGCGTTTTTTTTTCTCTCTCTCTCTCTCTACATCTCAGCCTTTTTTTTCTCCCTTGATGTTAACTGGTACTCATCATGTTCTTCCAGATAAACACAAGTAGCAAATTATTCAAATTAGAGTTTCTTAACACAAATGTAACTTCAGAGCAAAGCTGGAGTATATGAGGCTGAACACCACTTTCCTTTTAAGCAATAAAAGACGTCAGACAATTAGCATTTTAATGTGACTGTTTTCAAAACAACATGACCATAATAATAAAGCTTCAGAGATGTTAAATTGTGTGTGACCAAATTCCAAAATTATTCGGTAAGTCACGGGGAGCAGTCCGTAGAAATTCTGAGAACATGTGTCGAACACACCGACAACATCAACAGAACAGAACCCACAGAATGGACTTACATAGGGGGTTGAAAAATTCATTATCTTGCATCTAACCCAACATGACTCACCGTTATGGACTTGTTGGCAATGCCAGCTGGTTTGCTTTAAAAATTTAAAGTCCCCTTCCACTCAGAACATCTGTTGCTTATTGTTACTTCACTTGAATATTTGACCCTCACTGTGCAGAATGATGTATGCGCAGAGTTTGACACTGGAAGACTCTTTCTTCATCCATCTGCTGAAGGGGAAAGTTTTCTCTGTGCTCTCTTCAAAGCTGAGTTTAACAAATGTACATACAACCATGATTTGTCACAGATAGCAGGGGTGTGTTAAGGGGGTGGCCTTGGGTGGCAGCTGGCCACCCCTAGAATCCAATTGGCCAATCTGAATGCCAATCCATTATTCTGGATCAAGTAAAATTGGCTCTGTCCTGTAAGAAGCAGGACTTTGGTTCAGACAAAATGTTGAACAGTATCTTTAAAATATGCATTGTTTCTTTGGACTGTAGCTACTTTTAGAGGAAAAGTGTCTTTTTGAGGACTTGAATAACAAAATATAGAGTTTTTTTCTATATTATATTTGTATGGTGCCCCTCTTTTATGCTGTGACTGGTAGATTTTTTTTGTAATATTTTCTTTTTAAACAGAAATGTAAGAAATTTTATGATTCTTTAGTGTTACTGATGAAGGTAGATATAAAAAATGGTTGTATTTATGCTACTCCTATTTCAGTCAGTGCCACACTTGGGCCAACCCAGTTTGTGCAAGTGTGATGTGGAAACTTGAAACCTCCTGTGCACATAAACTGTGAATGTACTTCGCAGCGCAAGGAGGAGACTTCTTGCATCTGTCAGATGAACTCTTGAAAACAAAAACACCGTAATGTATATTTAGAATTTTTTTACTTTGAGGGAGATTAAGGAGATGTGCTTTGAGTACGGTGTTTTTAAAAAGTGAAAAACATATCAGGCAATATATTTTTAAAAAGGAATGTTTTGAACAGTTGAAAAGATGTCTGGAAGAGATCTTTGAAGTCTTTTTACATGAAATGTTTACATCATTCTGTCTACACCAGAAGATGCAATTATTTCTAAATATAAGACAAAAAACAATAACATGAAAGTGGTGGCCCATGAAGCAGCTGTGCCTCAGAAAACAACATTTCTGTCGCTGTTACCCAACTGTAATCATGTGCCGGCACATACTGTTCTATACTTAGATGCAGAGAAATACAATAAGGTAGTGACTGCAGATGATAAGAGTTTGCATTGGCAGGGCAGGCGATCAATGACAGTCCTACAAACATGGATTTAGACAGCCAGGGTTTAATATGTAACATACCCAAGGGTATGATCCCATCAACCTAGGGGGTGGAGCTTCAGTGAAACGAGGAGAAAGCCAGGTGTAGCTGCTTTTCAGTATTTGTTGTACTTTGATGTGATGCAATTTTTCAGCAACTTGTAACGTATTTACTGATAATTTACAGCTGTTTTTGTGCTTGTTTTAGTATTGATTTGATTGACTGAGTGTAGAAAAGTGTAGAAAAGACAAAGAGAATCAGTCATTCAAAAAAGATATTTTCTCACCCAGCCCTCAATGAAAGCATCCAAGCACCACCAGCTGCTTTTTCTGGTGACTCATAGATCAAACAGACCTGTGTTCATGTTGCAATGTATGATGGACGAGGATAAACAAGTAGACCGAGCCATTGAACCAACATGATGGTTAACAGAGAAAGAAAGAACATCACAGAGGGAGTTGAATTGAATTGAATCTGAATTTAGCACTGTAGGTGGAAGGAATGAAAGGTTTTGCTTACCAGTCATCGTTAATCCATCATGACATGACAATTCTCTATAATACACATAGCATAGTGGCTCTCATGGTTACACACATTGCAGTGTTTCCATTAAGGAGCACAACTGTTCAATAGTGGAGCAGAGATACTGAGAACTAACACAAAGCAGTGGTTGACCAGGCAGGGGTCCAGGGTTTGAGAGCTGGCAGAGAGAATTCATCTATTTGGATAACCTCTGATGCAAATATTTTTTTTTTTGGACTGTCTGCTGCTGCAAAGAGAAGTCATGGAAAATAATAACCGTGAACCCGGCTGCAATGAAAAAATGAAAAACTTTGCCAGTTGCAATGATTACTTCAATCAGAGCAGGCTGCAGATCGTAGATGGAGAAGATAAGCACACGAGAGTTCTCAAGGCTGAGACGTCATTCTGCGTCTGACGTAACCTTGGCTGATTCTGTACATTTATAATAAACCTCAGTAAATGTATGCTCTCTTTTGATGATTACAGTGAGTTTTTATCCAAGATGGCTTCTAGAAAAGCATTAAAAGTGGATTTTTTTGGTACTTTTTTCACTTTTTACATTTTTTAGGAACAGTGTGTAGGATTTAGTGGAATTTAGTGGTGAGGTTGTAAATCACGATCTACTCAAGATCCCTTAGCTCTCCCTTCCCTTCCAAGCTTGTTGAAGAACCAAGGTTGGACACACACCTTGTGAGGAAGGTCCTCTCCAGATCCAGAGTTTAGTTTGTCCATTCTTGGCTACTGTAGAAACATGGTGGTGCAACATGGTGACTCTGTTTAAGAAAACCTGTTATACCTTTAGACATAAGAAGTATCACTAAAACAACAAAACAAGTAACAACAAAACAACAGTATTTATGTTCAGGTGGTTATACACTCATACATTCTGTTACAGTCCACGTGGCAAGCTCTGGCATAACCAGCATATGCAGTCAGTTCCTTGTATAATATGATTGAATTTGGTGGTTCTGGACATTGTCACTGGTTGTGGCTGTTTCACATAGAAATAGCTGGATTCTTCGAGATTCAAAACAAACACAAAGGAATATTAAGATTTGTCAAAACAGGCAACTCATCATGGCAAAATAATTCAGTAATGAAACACAGAGAGCCTCTACCCTGAGACATTTCACTTAATCTCTCCTCTGACTGACTCTCACTACTCACACTCAGCGACACTTCAGAGGAAAAGTTTCTTAGTCTAAAAACGCTTTTTTCAAATTTTTACTTAAAAGTTACTTCTTGGGTTAAGTTGTGCATGAGAACATATAATAAGCTTGGAAAATAGACTGTAAATAAGCTTATTGATACAATAAATCGGCCCCAGGTGGACATTGACCTCTTTTCATTTTTCAGGTGTTCAGGAGTTGTGTGCATTTCCACCAATTATCCTCAGCTCAGATGTTTTATAGAAAACAACATTTTGAGGCCCAAGAAAAAAAATTATCTAATGTTTTGCCAGAAAGTAAATATAACAGAAAAGTCCAAACTATAAAAACAAACATAGCAGAACTTCGTCCCTTTAAACTAATAAACAATACCAGCACCTACGGTAATTTCTGGACTACAAGCCTCTACTTTTTTCCGCTTTTTTACGCTTTGAACCCTGCAGCTTAAACTATAATGCGGCTAATTTATGGCTGAAAATAAACGAGTGTTTGACGAAGTAATTCTGAGGCTGTTAAATTCCGACACTGAAGAAGACAGCTTTAGTGGTTTTAGTTGTTAAATTTAGTGGGTGCGGCTTATATTCAGGCGCGGCTTATAGTCCAAAAAGTACGGTATATAAAAAAGAGTACAAGTATTTTTAATGTGTCAAACTTTAATATAAACTATTAAGTAAACCTTTTTCATTATATATTATTGGATGGACAACTTTAAGTTGTAATGAAGTTCTGTCGTCTGGATCCCAGCACTTCTTACAACATTGGTGAAACAATTGATGTGATTTAACTGAACATGAGCTTAATTAACATAACATGCAAAGTAGGATGCATTTAATTGCAGTAAGACAGTTAAAAATTTTTTTTACTTTTCACGTCTTTTACCCCTTTCTGCCGAACAATATTACTGCTGTAATTCCCCTATAAAAGCAGGGCAAAAGTACTTTGGATCCCATGCAGGTTCAATAAAATTTGAGAATGACCAACAGACTCTGTGGCAGAAGAGTAAAATGTCATCAGCCATCCAGACACATGTTTCAGCCCCATTTTCTTCACATGTTAAAGAATTTTTCCTCAATGCTGTCTATAAGTCTGGCTTTACTCAGAATGAGAACTTGTTTTCTTATTAAAGACTGATTAAAGCACAAGACAACTAAAAGCCAACTCTGTGCTATAATCATCATAAAACTTATGGCCGTCACCATTTGATCAGCTTACAGTGAGTATAAGTTTGACCCAAGACATCCCACACAGATGCAGACGTACATGTGATAAAGTCATGAAGCCTGCTAGCTTGAGAAGACTTTCCCTCTCTGCCACAGTGAATGATATGAGCCATAGAAACCCAAATTACATTTATGATTCACACTGTGCCAACACGGGCACAAAATCAAAGCCTTCCACTGAATCATTTAGCATATTTATTTAGCTGGCAACCTCATGGGCAGTCAAACCTGTCTGTGTAAACTCCTTCATTTGTATTTTCTGCTGACACACGCTGGAAAGTGCAGAGCCAGTGACAGTCACTCTCTCATTAGCAGGTTTTTGGTGGAGACTCCAGAGCCTGTGGGTGGCCTGGAGCTGGAGAAAAGCACTTTCTGTCTGTATCTACCTCTTCTTTCCATGGAGACCTAAAGTCTCCAGTCACCCCCGAATGTACCATTTCCAGTGTCTGTGGAGATAAAAAGGCATCCAATATTTTAGCAAATAGAAACTTTATCCAAACAAAGGTAGGGTAGAGTCATTACTTTCAATCAAAAGCACATGTAGAAAAAAAAAAGAGACCGGACACTTGCTGGATTCAAAACACAACCTTGTAAAGTGCAGAGTACAGAGTTTGGTGCTGAATAATTACTGCAGGTTGCTGCTTTTTACCATCACAGAATGTGAGAAAGTGATTTATTGTCCCTCTTACTACCTTAAATTGAAAAAAAAGGTAATGAAATATCCTTCAAAGCCAAATGCACATAGTGGAAAAGTTCTTAAAACTGTCCTTTAGCTGACATTGCCTTTATTATTATTGTAAGAAAAAAAAGAAGGAAAACAGAATAAGTATAATAGTGTAAAGGGGTGTAGCTTTAGAAGTCTGTACCTTTTTTATACCTTTTTTAAAATACAAATATTGAACATCTGGTGAACACATTATATATAAGTGGTCACTCCAAGACTTTTCCACATAGTCTGTAAAATAAGCTAATGGCTGCTAAGGAAAAATGTAATATGCATTATTAAAGAATTTACAGGGGATTTAATAGAGAGAAAACAAATCAAACCTAGCACCTGACTTTTGTACAAAAAACATAACATATGCTCTGGTCATTTTGAAATAGCACCAGATGTTTAAGTTCAAGAACTGATACTTTTTGATCACAGTGAGTAGCGCTCGTGTTGGCATTCAGGCCAGACTGTAATGTAAATGTCTACTGACAGTGATGCTGAAAGTCTTTTGCACCATCCTGAAATTACAAATTATATTTAAGTAGATTATATTGTAGCAATGTGGCAGTTTCTAGGGCTGTGTGAGCATAACATCCGATACAAAGTTCATGTGCAACAAGGAGGACAAAAGCTTTAAGAGACAGCATTGCATTACTGCTAGAACAGTGTCCAACAGCTTCATTTTATTTAACACCTTTATCGTTTGCAGCACAAACACTTTTGCAAATCAAACATCCTATCACAAGCTATTAGCATGTGATAATTAGTGTATATGTTTTTGTTAATGTCCACAGACTGCATGTGTACTTGATAGAAAGCTTGTAGTTTAGTCAACACTTTTGTCAGAATAGCAAAAAAGAGAGTGAACACACGTCGTAACTCACATCCTGACGAAAATGGTCCTGTCACACTGGTTAAATATCTCAAATGTTAAAATCCAGTAAAGCATTTAGTCCATACATTTAAACTCTGCTTGAGCAGAAAATGGTTGAAAATGTAATTATAAGGCTTAAATATGAGTAGTGATGGTTTAAAGACGAACATAGATGTACCAAATATAGATGAATAAAGTACAAATATTAGTATTTTCTTGATAAATACAGTAAATAAACATTTTTTGGAAAACACCAAGACATATAATTAGAAAACATGTACAAAGTAGTAATTTTACGTGATATGCAGGCATTTTTTTGCAAAAAAAAAAAAAAAATGCATCCACTTCTATTACTCAGTGTCAGTAGTTTATGCAGGGATTCTGACTTCCTAAGAATAAATTTAAAAATTTTAGAGATCCAAGACCCTGCATGGACTCTGAACTGCATTTAATAAACATTGGGTATGCATTTGTGGACTTTTTTTAGCCTAATTTAGTGTCATTTCTAAAATATATGAGCAAATTAGTAATCTGAGCAATAAATAAAAATGTATCTTGAAAATAATGAGCCATACTAAAAAGAACAATGGCAGCCCCACAACGATGCTGCTGCATTTGATGTCATTGCAAATTGCACGTCTCTTGTTAGGGATGATGGAAAAAATGTGCCACTCCCTTGGGGAAAAAGAAAACAGAACCCAGTGAAGTTGTACAATATTTCAAAAATTGTGAGTTTTCTATACAAAGTGACCCCTCAAAGAAATCTCAAAAAATTAATGTAAAGTTGTGAGGATGGTGATCACATAACTAAGAATTTACAAATTTTCAGCAATCATATTTATGTACATTATGCAATAAAAAAAATGTAACTGGTCTCTACCTCAATGAACATATCCTGCACATTTTACAGTGGGAGGAGCATATCATAGCATATTGTCTATAGTTCACATCTGCAAAACATCAGCCTATAATGACTCTTATGAGGTCTTATTTGTACCCATGAAGAAATCTTTAATGCAGATGCAGTTGGTGGTTTTAGTGACCTTTGAACAGTTTCAGGATTACTGCATCATTCTGTCTCCAGATCACATCTTAAATTATGATTATTTTAGTTTGACATGGTAGCCTGTAATCTTTTTGACGTATTCACTTCTGAGAGCTCTGTTCATGATGCTGAAACACTCTATTATACCTACAAAGAGGATAGGGCTTTATTTTAAAATAGATTATTTTATGTTTCTTGTGTTCTAAGTTCACCATCATTAAGCTGAAGAGGTAGTCGCTGTGGTCACTATGATGGAGTTTAGCTGGATTAATAATAAAGAGTGGATGAAGACTTTTGTTGTGGTTCTTGCAGCCAACAACAGAGCAGTTTCTGTGCTTATGTACAGATGTAAGCTTTATGCTGGTCCTCAAAGCAGCCTGAAGTACAGTAAAATGGTTAGCGTGAGCAAAAGTTTTCCAGTTGTTGTGGGAAGATTTCCCAAATAAAGTTAATCTGCTGGTTTTTCACATAATCAGATGGTGGAAGTGGATGAAGTGAAGTGGTTCTTGCAGCTAACAAAAGGGAAACTGGCTGCTTTGTTTGTGCCCACCTATTCACATCTCTGTATGACAACAGCAGACAGTGAGGTGGGAGGACTGTCACTGAGTAAAACGATGGTCACCAATTCAAAGGTGCTGCTGTGCAACATCAAACTTTTTGTGTGAAATCAGCACAAAGTCTGCATAATCAGGTTAGGACTTTGACTTTAATGGTTCCTTATAGAGCTGTGCATATTTAATATTATAAAGAAAAACTTGAAGGTTTCCTACCCTCACTGCAATAAGCACTGGGTTCCTGTTTTGTTTCTCTTGCTCATGCGCAGTACAAATACAAAATAATGCTAATAGTGTGATATTATTCCACTAACATTTAAGTGGCAGTAGCATGCTAGGAAACATATCGAGGTACCAACATAACGCAAGTAAAAATGGTTTTAAACAATGCAGGTTTGTCAGGGCACCTTAAATATGTGAAAGCAAGTTTTCAGGGGATTTAGTGTTCAAGTTATGCAAAGAAACAGGCATCTCTCCTTGCAGTTTTTTTCAAATTCAAATGTATTAAGCAAGTCAAATTATCCTCTTTAACAGTTCAGTTTTTTTGTCAATTAAATGTTTTTACTCTAATGCTAAAGTGAACATGTTACAACCAACGTACCCTCACTGTACCTTGGTTTACCTTTTGTACTTGACATAATGCAACAAGGAACAAGGAATTACCACTCACGTCTAACCAATGATACAAAATACATTCTTTTATTCATTCATCATTGTAAATACATAAAACAAATCAATGCAAAGTATTAACACAAACAATATTTAGTGGGATATAAATCTCAACACCATTTACACACCATTTACACAAACTATTTGGGAAATTACTGCACTTGTCTCTTGATGAATCCAGTCAGTAACATCAGTCAAAGCTATCTATGCCTTTCCCCTTTGCCTACACACACACAGCTTTTATCATTTCATCTACATTATTTCATATATATGCAACTGTGCTTGTCCTATTTTATCCCTCATTACTCTTCTCACCTAGATCATTTCACTGTAACATTTAGGATTCATATTTTTACTGTATGTACATGATATACATTGATTCTTAAATACATTTTCATTGTTTTCAGTCTATTTACAATATAAGAGCTTATTGATATTTTAAATGGTTACAAAATATGTGTAGTTGACGCTCTAAAAATATTAAAGCAAAAGGAGGCAGAATTGATATCATATTGACTATGTTGTGTGTAACAAGTGGTTGTTCAAAGAAGCCGTACTGAAAAAAAAAAGCATTGCTTCACCTCCAGTACAACAAAACTGCACAGTATTTCATGAGAAGAAAGAATGCAGTCGTATTTGAATAACATGAAAATAAACAGGGCTGCTTGCCATCCACAAAATGTTGATTCAAATTGCGATTCTCTTTGAAAACATCAGGTTTACAGAGAATATTTGTAACTCTAATCAATCTTCCCACGACTCCATTACCACTGGCTTTGTAAACGGAAAAAATTGCACTTCCATCATATCCTTGAATCTCGTTCCTGTGATTGGAAAAGCAGATCCATTCCCAGTCTGGTATCGGAACCACTGAGTCTGCAGCAGAGCACCTCGGAGCAAACTGTTAACTGTTAAACCCACACAGTTGTAACGCAATAGACTGCAGCTGTATCTGACAGATCAAACGAGGTTTCCACGACGGACACAATGCATTATCTCTCTTCTTGTGGCTAAAGATCAGGCGAGGAGCTAATGTTCCAGATGAAACTCATCACTCTGATGTAAATGTAAATGCATTCTTTGGTTTAAAAGTATTATGCATTGCATTGAAGTCTGAGAATGCTGTTACAGTACACAAGGCAAGCTCTGGCGTAAACAGTGTATGCAATTAGTTCCTTGTATGATATGATTGAATTTGGTGGGTCTGGACATTGTTACTGGTTGTAGCTGTTTTGCATAACAATAGCTGAGTTCTTCAAGATTTAAAACA
This sequence comes from Ctenochaetus hawaiiensis, assembly GCA_029783645.1. NCBI lineage: Eukaryota > Metazoa > Chordata > Actinopteri > Acanthuriformes > Acanthuridae > Ctenochaetus > Ctenochaetus hawaiiensis. The sequence continues at coordinate 1,737,296 of JAPZDY010000020.1, forward strand.
AACATGAAGAGAAATTAAGATTTGACAAAACAGACAACACATCATGGCAAAATCATTCAGTAATGAAACACAGGATATTACCCAATAAGAGTTGCTGGTAAAGACTGTACTGCGCAGTTAAAATATGGCTTATCTGTAAATAGTCTGTCTTATTACTATGAGTTGAAGCTTGATGAAAGACCACTAAGTCTGTTTACCTCCATCTAGAAAAGATCTGCCTCTATCACATCACAGCATCTAATGGCTAACATTGAGGCTCCCTGAATGACGTGAGAACACTAAAATAGTTGACATATTTGTGAACGAGCACACCATGGGCTCAGCGATCTCACAAACCCATGAGGTGTAGGCGTGCTTGTGTGTGTGACGGTGCGTGTTTTTATGTGGGTGCAGGGACGGACCACTCACAGTAAACACATTAAAGCAATCCCATTTGCTCTCCGCTTGCCGAGAAAGCGAGCTTGAACCCACACAGTCTGTTCTGTCTCTTGTTAGTCCTTGTCTTTGACTCCTTTTCAATGCAGCCACAACCCGTTCTTTAAAAAACCTTCCTTGGCAGATGGAGACAGAGGCCTCTACGCCGACAGCAGCTGCCTCCACTTCAGATCTTCTGGCACATGTGGAGTCTGGACTTGGACGAGGAGGTGGCGTCTTTCCACACCTTGCAGGAAAGGCCTTTGGCACAGTCACAGCGCTGGAAGATTTCCAAGCCGTGAGAGCCTTTCTTCCTTTGCTTCGTGCACACCTCTCCCTGCCTCAGCACCGGTTTGCAGATTTTGGTCCAGAAATGACGGGCGCAGCAGTAGCCCTCTGAGCAGTCTGACGAACGCAGGCAAGGGTCTCCCTCATGCCCTAATGAAGGAACACAAGAAACAGTGCCGATCAGAGTTGAAACAGCAGACATATACCTTCAAACAGCATGTGTTCCATCAGAGACATAAAAGATCTGCATGAAATGATAATCTCTTGGACCCATAGTGCTCCATATATAGGAAGCCAAAGAACAGTGCCATTTATGTTCATTAAACTCTCATGTTTTCCATACGGACAAGTTTATGCAACCCTTTCTTCATGTTTCGCTGCAGATTGCATTATGTGTGGCAATGTCAGAGACAAAAGAAATGCATGGAAGTTCTCAACATAAATCAAGGAAACAATTTACTTATTCTTTGTATTAACCATATAATTCCATCTGTTCTGGTTATGATATTTTGGCGAGGGGGTGGGGGGGGTTAGCTTATATGTATGAATACATGACTGCTATTTTGTCTGCAATGTTTTTTTTGTATGCCATGTCTTCCCAAAAGCTGCTTCATCATTCAAACAAAGTCGTCCTATATCGCTGACAAAACCACACTTTTCTGATTACCTAGTGCAACATGAAGTTTCAACCATAAGCATGACAGGCTGCTAAGCCCGACTGCTTGTTTAATGCTTGAACACAACTGATCTTCTTGGTTGATTTTTTTTCAAGCAGTGACTTGCATGAGGCCATTATAATGTAATAATGCTGAAAAGGAGTAAGTCAAGCACAAATAAAAGTAAATGGCCTTATTTATAGCAACTTGAAGTAGTGCTGCTAGTTACACATTGATTTTAGCGTGACAGCCTGCTGTCTTCAGGGTGTATTTACAGTTGAGTAATTTAAGTGTCTCATTAAATGTAATGCTTTATGGATAGGCCCTTGCATTAACTTAAACAGTGTCACATGAACGTTAAGCAGGGGGCTCAGAGAGCTATTAGCTATAATCAAACCTGCATTCTGTGGTTTCCACTTGTGTATCATACAATATGTCCTGTCAATGGAAGTGTTTGCATGGCTTTATGTAGGTGCAGAAACAGAAAGGGCATTGTGGTCTCCTCCAGGCTTGCCATGCTGTGCTTTGGGTTCACAGACACTGACACATGAGCAGAGGGGTAATTATCAACACAGTCTGTGGACTGGCGTCGCCCATGAGCTGTGCAGGACACGCAGACAGTGAACAACTGAAAGACTCAGCCACCCAGATCAGACATCAGCGACAGTGCTCAGAGGTGGCAGGGTTTTTCACATTATTAATTCAAATCTTACCTTTAAGAGAATGCTTAGCATGGCCCTTCCCATTCTTCTTCCAGCTGTGGTCTTTGGTGGAGAGTTTGTTATGCTCATCCAAAGCTGAGATGTGAGGTGGGAGCACACTCTCAGAGATGGGAACACAAATATCTACAGAGAGAAAAACAAGAAAAATAAGAAGGTCAAATACGAGAAAAAAAACTACTTCAAAAAGAAGCCACAGAGTTGGTTTTTTTGACAAACTGATGGCAATCTTGGCAAGCTGAAAGATCAGATCAATATGTTGTCAGTTTGTTGTAGTGAGACTTTTCAGGACAGCTGACATCCTCACTTCACAGTTACTGTGAAGGCAGGCAACCTTCTGTATGTCAATCAAAAACACAGCACCAACACACATTCCAGCCATTCACTGTTTATTGATGGAACTACACGTTCTGGGTGGGACCAGTGATTTAAAAACCTCTAGGCATCAATATAATACAGTTGAAACTACAGCTGAGACTTCAGTCTGAATCCATCTGTTTAACATTATTTAAATGTATTGGCTTCTTCTCTGAGTCTCTGGGCTAAATACTGTGGTACTGCTTGTTCATTGACCTGGAACAAGTCATTCTTTCCTAAGTGTCTGCAGGCGAGGAGTGTCAGGTACGTACAGTTACTGCAGCGGTTCCCAGGACAGCACATGGCATCTCGATGGCAGCGCTTCTTCTTCCTGCGGCAGGTGAGGCAGCGGGAGGAAGCCTGCTGAGGGCTGTGGCAGTAGCTTCCCACACTGCACTCCTTATCATTGCTGCATGGATACACCTGCTGAGGAATATGAAGCATTTACTTTACTTACTTTACATTTACTTAGTCTGCGAAAATATATATTTACTGAGCTTAGAAAGATTCTACATTGCACAAGCACACATTAATCTTACTGTGGAAGGTGTGGCTATAATTTCAATGATGTCAAACTTTTACATAACAGTGTGAACAACTCTTCCAAAATTCAAAACCTCAGCAGGAAGATAGGAAATATCAAATGCCTGATATAACTTTTGTGTTCTTGAGGTCACATTTACAAAGTAAAGATCTCTAACCCACTTGTATTATGTGATAAACTGTATTTATAAGAGGTTAGAACATGCAGCGTTGGTGGTGGTGTCATTGCACTTGCATCAGTCTCATGCTTAGATTATGTCAAATGTGCTTTCTACAATGTGCAATCATGTTTTGTTTCATTTTGGCAGCTTTACAGTGTTTTGTGCGTGTACAGTTTACAATTTTTGTGAATTACACAATTAAACAATTCCTTTGACGTGTTTGCTTAGGAGTGATAAAACTATACGAAACACACGCAGCTGTGACATTAATGTAACATACTGCCTTATGTACATCACTCACACATCAGGACAAACCAGTAACCCGCATTGGTCCTGATAAATGGTGTTAAAGGTCTAATGTCATGATACAGTCCCATCTTGTGGGGCGCTGGATCTTCTCAGAGTGAACCAATGTTTCATCTCCTCACAGATTTATAAAACTTATGGTGCACATTTATTTGATGGAGGTGATTATGTATCTCTCCAGCTAGGACAACAGCTATGCCCACAAAATCCATTCCAAGTTTTACAGAGTTTTACAGACTACTGTGCTGCAGTGGGCAACATTGTTAAAGAGAGGAAGCATTGTGGATATTGTTAAAAAAAAACCTGGAACTGTGAAGGATTGAAGTCTAGTTTAAATCATGCAATGTAAGTTCAGGAGTGTAAGGCCGCATAATAAATGTTGACTGAAAGACATAAAACTGTTCCCAAATCGGGAGTTCAACTCAGGCTCTCCGGGTGAAAACAAGGAAACCTGACTGCTAAAAAATATGGGAGAAGAATGTTATAAACACTACGCTTTATGTTGTGACCCATCAGCTAAGATTTGGTCAGATAATTTGAAGCAGATTTGACCACACTTTCTAGCTACATTCAAACAAAGACATGAGAGTTAGAGTGACTTTAGAGTGGAGTTGTTGAGTGAATTTCACAGCAATCAGCGCTACGGTGTCACATATAGCACCTTTAAAAACAATAAATGCATTCTATTTTATGCACCACAGGTCACAAAATGAAACTGTAGCAGTTAAAAAGCCAAGTAAAAAAAAAACTGCTTTGTTCAGGTTAGAGGTTTCTGAAGGGCAGAAAATCAGAGGGCCCAGCCCAGCTAAAAACAGGTCTAAACCTTCGAGTCTACATCAGTTTTAAACTGCTGTTTCCCACATTTTTTGTTAGACCACAAATAGGATCCCTAGACTCAACTAAAGCCCAACATCAGCACAGTTCATCATGAAATAAAATTGCACATTTTACATTGACAGCATTGTGGAAGGCAGTGCATCCAACTGTATCTCCTGATAAACTTATTTGCATTTGTGTGCATCTATGTGGAAAAACATGTGTTCTTATATTAAGGGAAACTATATACACAGGCCTCAAATGTTAAAGGTATCTTTAGAGTTACTCTATTTTTTTTTTTTTAAGTCTGTGAATTGTTAACAGTTTAAGAACTCTGTCATAGTTTCTGGAAAGAGACACCTCTGTAAAATTTGACAAATGTAAGTTTGGATGTTTCTGGACATCAAAACCAAATGTCACTCACCCTTGCTGTGCTGAGGTGTGGGAAGAACTCTCAGCACTATGCAGAGATCTAAAGACTCAGTAAATTAAGCCAAAACTCTCTGCAAAGCTAGCTGCCATTGGGGGTAAGTGGGAAAATATGTTAGTTGTTTGTTTTGGGTAAACTGAATCAGACTGTGGTCCCACTGCACCCAATTTTAGTGGACAACATGTTGTAGGGATTAACATGTCTCTCACTGGTGTGGTCAGTTTTTTCAGGACCCAGACAATAGAGCTATTAGAACTTCCAAACCAAGAAAAACCACTTCCATTTCTCTCAGTGTGTTCAGACGCATAATGAGTCTACAAACATAATTGTGGGACGATTACTGTAGCTAATCATACTCCATTTGGTAAATTTGGCATCATTTTAGCCTTAGCATTTGTTGATTTTACACGAAAAGGACATATTTTGCCGTCCAGCAAAGCACACAAAGAACTTTCAAGTCTTTTCCTCAAGTGCAATGAAGTGACCATGCTCCATAAACCGACCCTGTAACAAACGTAACCTCCTCTGTCCACAGCAGCAGGAAGTACAATTAAAACTAAGTTAACTTTTTCCAAAACAAGTGTGATCACCAATGAGACGATTTACTGGAACCGCTGTCTCTATATAATTCCTTGCACATGCAAATCCTGTCACTGTTAGACTTGGAGCAGGAGCAAAGGAGCATGTCATAAATCGTATCACAAATCAAATGAACTCCTCAGACAAATGGAATAATGTCACACATTGGCACTGAACTCATCAAGTGAGAAGAACATTTTGAACAGCTGGAGGGAAGCATCAACTCTGGCTCCAATCCACATCCTTTGGGGAGAGACACAATACAGGTCAGGCCACTGTGTTTCTTCAACTGCTGCACATCTTTATCTTATTTTAAGTCATTCAGTTTGCATTCAGGGTGTATTTATTGCAAAGGATGGACTGAGAAGTCAGACATTTGCACAACACCTATTCAAATGTGCAGACCAGTAAAAAAAAATAAATTATGTCCAGTGTACACTGACATTAGAACAACATGTTTGGCTGGCACACCACCACTGGCACCACAACCACGTTAGCTGGCACTGCATTGACGGATCTGATTTAGTGTGGCTTACCACTGACAAACATGGAACAATAAACATGAGAATGAACAAGGAAGAGGCTTAAATCAAAGTAAAATCATTACGGCCACGATAAAAAGCAAACCCCATTTGGGATATAAAGGTCAGCTGAGAGGAGCTGAGTTTCCATGGCCAGAAGAAAAGGCAAGCATGACAAAACATGTTGAAAATCAACTCCCAACAATATCAGTGTTCCAGCACATTAGAAGTTGTTACATGATGTGCTTGTGCTTCAGAAACTGAACAAGATTAGACTCGTTGGACGGATGCCACACTGACTTTCTCAGGCTGGAAACACATGGAGGCAATGATACAGGCACAGAAAAAAGAGCAGGAATATTAAACTGAATGCTCATTAATCATTATGACAGATTCCTATAGCGCAGATGCTAAATGTGTTGATGAACATAAAAAAATGTCCTGATATTCAGTGGACGGTTAATGTTTCTTAATTACTGCTGTGTCATTGACTGTTTTAATAATATTTAAAGGCATCTTTTTTAAAGGGATAGTCCACAAAGATGAGTTTACTCATCACCAAAGAGGGAGGGGTAAGTGCTAACAAAACCCCAGTGAACCCAGTTTCTTTGTGAAAGGAGTGGGAAGGCATAGTGGGACAAATGTTTTTCGTGATGTATGATGTATGCAAGCCTCCTCTAAAATTATTTTTAAAAAAGTAGGTGTTCACCATAGGAAGCTAGCTTAAATAAGAATAGTAGCTTAACATATCTGCAAATTGGGGAGACAGCCAGGTCCAGGATCTCCACTACTGTCAAACAGAGGACGACATCAACCACAATATGACAGGGACAGACTATTAGGATCATTAATACATTGTTAAGCCATTATAATTGTTCAGAAAGCCAGCCCAGTACAAATGCAAAACATACTACAAAAAAAAAAACACACTGCTGTGGTACCGTCACTTCACTTTCGCTTCTGTTTGGTAAAAATTGAAGCCAGTATAATGAAGGATCTTCACAGTTTTAGTGTCTTCCATAAGAAAAAAAGGTTGTTAACGCCATCTATTGCATTATGGGAAGATTAGGATCCAGAATGTTTATCATTCCATTCCCCTTACTTTATGCAAGTGCAATATGAAATCACTGAAGGAGCCCTCAAATCTGATGTTCTCTGTCGCAAACAAAAACATTCTGAAAAAAAAACAAAACAAAACAAAAAACATGACAGATTTTTTCTTTTCTATTACGGTTAGATGCGAAAATTGATATCACTCTAATGTTTGAGCATCAAGTATGGCACTAAAGGCAGTTAGCTTAGCTGAGCATGAAGTCTAATAACAGGGAAAGAAAGCTGGCCTGGCTCTTGCCTTAAAAATACAACCACCAGAACCTCTAAAGTTTACAGATTAACATTATGTTTCTGCTTTATCTATAAATGAATAAAAGTCTGTCTTTTTTACTGCACTGAAGTACCTTGCAGGCATAAATACTGTCAGGACCTCACTGTGACAAAGTAAGTGACATGAAGTCACTACCCCCAGACAAGAAATAGTTACAGCCTGCAGCACTGTCACTCTAAAACCATGAATTCACATTTTTCCATTTTTTCTTTGGGATGCAAATTAAATAAATATGATAAAATGTGTTAATTTGACAGCCTTGGAGGAGCTTAGGTTGGTGCATTTTTGAACTCTGGGAAAGCCATGCTAACTCTTTATGCTAGGCTAAGCTAACTGCCAGCTGCATCTAGCTCTTGGTGTTGGCGTGGCAGCAGTCTCATTCAACTATTTAACATGAAAGTGAAAGTTCACATAAAAGATTTCTGGGAGGCTTTTTTCAAGTCTCATTGTTTTCCTCAGCTGAATTTGCTCCTAAGAGAAAGACCATTAAGATTTCAGTCAAGATTTTTTTTGGCAAACTACCAGTCCTGACCTGACACCCTAGATGTGACGGTGTCCATGGAAATTGTTTGGCAGAGGACAGACACTTTAAAAATGTATTTGGCAGGTTGTTGAACCATCTGTCTTTCACAACTGACTCTGACTGATCAGATCAATAAAACAAGTACCGTCGCAGCAGAACAAAACTCCAGATAAAGTCAGTTTTAAAAGAAGAAAAAGAAAACATCTTCATGTAACTGATGCTGTAGAAGCCTCCTCGCTGAATTCTTTAGGCATTGTTGTTTGAGACACACCTAAACCACACACCCCCCTCTAGCAGTTCCTCACAGGAGGCTGACTGGTCTGAATAACTGTGGTTCAGCCACAAACAAATAGCTTGGAGCCTGGTGACATGAATCCTCGCATTGCGTGATCTTGTATGATCTTGCAACTCACTCAAGTCAGCTGTTTACAAGGTTCAGGCTGAACTTTCGGTGACATCAAGGTTGCAGAGGTTTCTGTTTTTGTGTCAACATCATAAGTACCGTCCCCATGGACCTACAGCTGAGGAGAAATATGCTGAAAATATGGTTTGTGGAGAAGTTCAGGAAAGTGCAGTGGGAGTTTTTTTTCCCCTGATATGAAAAATGTGCTGTTATCTAAATATGAAGACAAATGGGCCCGGCCACGTGCAGTAGTACTTTATACTACCTGCTCTGATTCCTATCTGTCTTGCTGGCCAGCAGGCTTGGATCGATTACAGCGCATGGTGCATATGAGGGGGTGGAGGGAAAAAGAAGAACGGTGCTCACCTCTTCCATCATGACTCAAACCAAACCACAAGACAACCCTTTGAAACTCAATGATACTAGGCTGAGCCCCAAATCATGTACGATAATCTCGCCTTATCTTGTCATGTTTTAAAACGTCTCATTCGCAACTTCTGAGGGACGACGCTTCATTTGGATGCATCTCATTCATCTCACGTCTTTTTTCTGCTGCTCCCTTATTTTTCCCTAGATGGCCTTCACACATAAAAGCACATCCTTGGATCCTGCGCAGGAAGTGGGTTGAAATTGTGTACTCTGCAGCCTCTCTTGGTATGCTGGTGAGACGATAAAGGAAGAGACAGACAGAGCCATAAGGGAAGCCCCCGGCCCTGTCTCGTGCTGCTCTCGTGCTGGTAAAGCACTGTGGCTTTGAAGAGGAACCTCAAATGTGCGGGAGCAACAATCTACAAGGGATTTACTGCAGGATGTACAGGGCTTTAAACCCTCCGCCTGGTCTTTGAGTCCCTTATTTACCTCTGTAGAGTCATTCCAAAGAGCTGATATAATTTGATGGAAGTGCTCTGTAATGCATTAGAACAACACAAAGTATGTCTCTTCTGCTTAGTTTGAGTTTGAGGGTTTAAAATTTAGAGACAGTATGAAATTTGTTTGGACAGTGCGGGTGTTTGAACCTTGTGTTTCACTTCTCAGGGTTATTAATGTTTTCTTTGAACCTTCCCATTGGCTTACTGAAAAACTGCTCTGCCTGAGTAATAAGAGCAGCAGCTATACTTATGTTTCATCTGGTCAAATAAGACTCATTTCCTTGTATTTCTGCCTCAAACAGAATAGGATAATTTGTCTGAGACTGACTTATTCTTTTTCTTCTGGCTCAGAAGGTAAGAAATCTCAAAATAAGTGGATGATTTATTTCTGATGAGACAAAGAAAAGTCTATTATGAACAGCAAACATTTCCTCCGTGAAAACACACAAATATATGATCAAGCTGGAGGAAAAGCCCTCTTTGGATACTAATAGTACACATCCACACTTTTTAAGCTTCGTGTCACGATTGCACTTGACCCTCAGAGACCAGACATGCAATGTGAAACTGTGAACGGTGTTAACGAGTGGCAGGGACCTTACAGAGTCAAATAAACGATGTCACTGAACAAACAAACTTCATATGCCCTGAAAGCACAGACAGCCAGTATCAGATAACATAGGGATGGCTGCGCACAAGTCACTCGTACAAACCATGTCTTCAAACGCAGCTTGGCGTCTTTCATCACTCAAAACACATGTGTTTATGGGCATGTCTCTGAGTGCTAGAATCCAAAGTCTCCAAAAAGTAGACCCTCCTTAAGTTAAGTATACATTCAGAGTTGATCTTATTCATCGGACATGAAGAGAGGCATGCAGTCAGTGAACATGACTGCTCCCTTCAAAGACTATCAAAGAGCTCTTGAAGGTAATCTAAGAGTAAGGTGTAATCCTCTGGAATGAGAAGTGCAATGGTCTCCTCTCTCATTAACAGTTTCAATTACAGTAAATGAGGTCTCCACAGGAGGCCCTTAATGGCTTTGGTTCAGGGTCTTCACAGCACCCAAGGGACCAACAGACTGCAAAGGCCACAGGACGGAGACGAGAGCACACAGAGAGCTGAGCGCTAACAAGCACTCACACCTCTCCCTGCCTTTTCTCTCTCTTTCTCAGCCCATTAGGATCGGTAAACAGTCATTTTAGGTTAAAAGGGAGGGGGGTGGGTGCTCAGGCGAGGCTGAGACAGAAAGGACATGGCTCTACTTTTATAGGTTGAGCCCTCTGAGATGGCTTGTTAAAGTAATCTCTGTCTTGAATTAAATAAAGCAACAAGCTAAGTACAACTGACCAGCTGCTGATACTTTACAGACACATTCTGCATGAATGCCGCCACGCTGTCGGTCCCCTTGTGGGATCAGAGGTTAGAGCGGTGAGCGCTGCCTGCCCGTGCTGTCCATTTCTGTTGGTTCACTTCCAAGGAGCCTACAGTGCCCACCCACAAGCACCGGCTGTCAAAGTTTAAGAGGCATACATTTTGGTTTTGTCGGTTTTACTCCAGTCAGGCTGACGTGAAACGGGTGAGACAACGGGAAGAAAACACTGAGCAGTTCGCCCCGACTCGACGCCAAGAGATACCTGACCCTGGTTTGAGTGTGATTAATGTAACCTTTTATCGCCAAACGTTGTCAGCAGCGGCAGGAAATAAAAGCACATTAAGCTGTCGAATGCTTCCTATAACCAAAGACTCAGAGCAGCATTTTCTAATCTGACAGATAAAACACCAAATTACACCCATGTTTCCTGCTGCAGCAGCTCATCTCCACAGGATGGCTGGACTCTCTCCCCCGATAATTTGCTACTTTTGAATATAAGCCTGTGAGGGCATTTTGGGTAGGGGGAAATTTCTTCTTATTCACTAAATTTGCTTTGACTGTTAGAGATTTCCAAACCCCAAAACAGCAGCCTCACAACATGTAAAATGTTGTCTCCTCTTATATTTTCTCACCAGAGTTTTAAGATGGTAAATTATTGACATTTCTCACTCGTATAAGCAGCCAGCTCTGATTTCTCCCCTCCTGCGTACCGCTGTGAATTTCCAAAGGTGTGAAAATCTGCCAACAACTGTAACAAGCTCAGCAGCATGACAACTTGAACATAAATCTACTGGTAGGATATTGGCACCCAAGTTCTCTATAAGGTAGATGCCAGAAGGGAAATTTGAGTTGATCCATGCTCATTTTCCAAACTTACACCCAAAGCTTTAATCATCAGTAATTTCTCTTCAAAAAATGCAGACGGAGATGAAAATATTTTTGGTCACCTACTGTGAACAACATTAGAGAGCAAGTGACTTAGTCATGTGCTGTGCAACCTGTTCCAAAGTCTGTGTCACACTTCAAAAATGTAAGGTAAAGTGATTACAGTTGTGCGCTCCCTGTGATCGCTCCTACACAAAATACAAGCCACAGTTTGCTATTACAGCCTCATGAAGAGAGCAGACTTGTTATCTGTGATTTATTCTGCTCATAAATGACCGCTATATGATGACCTGCAGTGGGTCAGCACAGTTAGCTTGCCAACATCAAGCCGCGTATCTGGCCAAGACTGAGCTGCGGCTGTTACTTTACAACTCTGGAAAGCCTCCTGGCAGCCAGAACACACACAACACACACATAAATATATGCATATACATATATTTATATATAAATGCACCCCTATTAGCAATCTACATTTGGACACAGTCGCTCCTGCACTATAACAACAGTACGGTGGTCTCTGCACATGCATATTGTTTCTCCTCAGTCCACTCTTCCAAACCGCTCCAGATTATTGTAATGGCAAAGATGTAAGCAGGCGTTCAAATTGAGGTCTGGCAGAGTTGCTTGAGGTTGGATCTCCACACTCCGAAGAGGAGAGAAAGTGGTTCTCTGTCAGGGCTGGATGTCAGAGCGCTGCTCTCAGCACTGTGCGCTTCACTGATATCCAACAGTATCACCACTGCAAGTGATATTACAGACAGTTGGACAGGCCAAATGTAAACATAAGCTAGTGTTAAATTTAGAGGGTGAGAGCATCAGGCAAAAGAAAGGCTTTAAAATTGACCATGAGAGCACCGAGCTGTTTCAATGCACAGACTCTGGCTGCTGTGGGGGACGTGATGCAGATGTGGCAGTGCCATCTGCTGCTCAAAAAGGTACTGGGAGGTGTCACAATTAACTCTGAACTCAGTGTAATCAGATTCTCAATCAGATGTTTAATGAGTGAATGTTAATCATTTATATCAGATCAAGATTTCTGAGAATTGATTTTTGTTTTCATTTTGCTTAATTTCATGCTTTTTTTCTTTACACACTGATGTACTATATGTTACAGCCCCCTGGCCTTAAAATGGATGGAAAACTAAACTGTGCTCTTTTAAGAAATGACTTAGTTTGAGGAAAGCTTTGCTTCCTTGGCCAAGCAGTAAATGTAGAGCTCTAATTCAACACTTGATAAAAATCACTAATAATGTTCACAACTTTTAATGTTTGCCAGAAAGAAACTTGCCAAATCTTGAACATTTCTGATCCAGAGTTAGTTGCCAAACTAAGTAATATGGCACTTTGTTGAAACAGCAGGAATTGATAACTTTTTGAGTGGGTATTAAGTAGATGGTAAGAGTATCCCTCAGGGGCCCCACAGTTAGAATCTCATAATCCCAGCAAGCGTCTGGACCACTTTAATGACACTAAGACCCAGACAGAAAATTACCCCAAGTGTTAACTTTTTCTCACTTTTCTGGCATTAATGATTTACTGTGGAAGTACGCTACACCCGACCGTGGCGTCAGGTCTGAAAGGCAATTAGGGTTTACGAGGGGTCCGATGCCCGCAATTTCTAATAACTTTTCACACGTGAGTGAGCGTTTTTTTTTTCAATACACAGGGCTATTTCAGTTGAACACTTAAAATACGCAACACTTTTGAACACAGCTACGCAGGCTTATCTAAAATAACGGCTCACCTATGATTTAATTCTTCCTTTTCGAGTTTATTAGAATAAGTTAATTAATTTTAAATCTCTACTTTTTAACCACTAATAGGATATTATTCCATGTACATAATTCAAGCTGTGCGTAAATAGAGCTGTTGTATCCATTTAGAAATTCGCAGACAGTTTAGTGATCAGAATTACCTGCGCAAGGATGTTAAATTTCTTAGTGATCCCGCTTTGGACAGTGGTGGAGCGGTTTGTGGCGGGTGTAGGTGTCTCTCCCAGCAGCACCGGCTTGATGGAGTTCGCCTTTGGGCGCGTCTCTGATACCTGGGATGTCCCCGTCTTCAGTGACGCGACGAGAAACACTAAAATACAGCATCTATTCCAGGTTGAGACGAGCATCCTTGGGAAAAAAAAAAATCTGATAGTCAAAATAAAAATAAATCGGAATCACCTGAATAACTCTGACTTTGTGCCGTAAAAAAAAGAAGTTTGTCAATGAGAAGTGTGCGCCTGTCAGTGTCCACACTCGCCAACAAGCTGCAACACAGAAAGCAGTGATGAGGCCAAGTTTTTTGTTCCTGAAAATCAGATATTCAGAGGAATGACTGCCATCGGCACAGTTAACCTATCTGGAAAACACAGACAGCCCAGTGTGGGAGGGAAACAATGCAGAAGTGAGTCTGTGAAAACGCTGATGCTCTGATGGTCAGGAAAGAAACCTGACAAGCGACTTCCACTCTGTCTCTGTCTGTGAGTGAGCACTTAGTGCTGCAGCGCGGTGTTTTATGATCTCGGATACTTTTTATAGGATCCTAATGAGTCTGCTTCCTCCGCCCCTATTCACCACTGACAAAGACTGAAACTGATCTGTGTGTGCGGCACTGCTGCTTGCGCACTGTCGTCTCGGCACCGGCACCAGGAACCCCGTTGGGAGAAAAGCTATAAAATTATACAGTGTGTATTTTAACTGGTCGCTTGACCCTTTTTACTGCGAGGCGGTCGGGCGCGCACAGGCAATGGATAAAAGTCAGGGTTAGGCTGCTCTGAAGGGAGGGTTGTAGGTAATGTGGGGCTTTTTCCAAAATCACACAAATGAATTTGTGCTTCTAGGAAAATTCTTAAATGTGGGTGTATTACAGTAAAATATATAAAAAAAATTTACTTTGGGCCTATTTCCAAAGCAAAACGCCTCATTATGTTGTAAGTGGAATAAAGTTTGTCATTGTAATCATGTCTCCACTAATGTGAAATGTAAATAAGCAGGAGGCGGTTCAGGCTCAATTTAACCAGCGTTTCGGAATAACTTAGCATTAACAAAAATCTGATAACCATTGTTTTGGCCCCTGTGGGAAAGGCTTCCCTCATGATGCAAGGAATGCCTAGGCGATAAAGTTAGTGATATAGGTATTATAGAGGCTCCTTTGTGTGATTCTTAGGGCCTTATATCTGGATATATTCATGTTGGTTAGATAACACATTTTGAGGTACAATGAACTCTTTCAGTTTCAGGAAGGTAAAGCCCATGGTTTTGAAAGAATAACGTTTTCAGTGCAGGGACATGAATCCTGCCTGGGGATAAATCATTTTTGTGATGTTATCAGTTTTTCAACTTTTTTTGTATAAGTATGCATTTTACTGCATTTCTGGTGTAGCCTATGTACTTTTGTAATAGGTGGCACTTCTAATTTTGCAAAAACTTTTCCATCAAATCATCTTCCCAGTGCATTATCTCCATGATAAGGAAAATATGGTACACAAATAAAAACCTTACTGCATGTACATCAAGCACAATAGCCTTCTTATTAATGTGCAAAACACAAGCAGCCAGTCACCAAAACCATCTTTCCCACAACTGCTCAATGACTCTGTACCTCATAATGCTTTAGTCTTCACATAAGTTGGAACTGTCTATTCAAGCCTGGAAGCTCGGCTGGGCTGGGATGAAACCAGTACACTGGTAAAGGCTTCTGACCTCAAAAGCGATCCATCACAGGCTCCAATTCAAAGTGTCAGGTCCTTTTGTTGAAGACAATGGACAACCAACTGAACCGGGGAGTGGGAGGAAGTATTGGACTTGTTTGATGTAACTGTAGACGCTTGGAGGTGATACTATTTTAGCCACCTTTGTCCCCCGAGTGCACAGTGATTTAGCTTGAAAGGCTGCCATCAGACAGTTGCTTTTCACAGAAATATAGTTTTGATCGTCCTTTTTTCTTTTAGAGAAACAGTCACCTGTAAGACATAATGTTTCGATATTTTACAAGAGCAAACTTCGACTGCCTTTTTCGGGAAACATTTAATCAATGTGTTCTGTGTGATAAATAAAAGTTTATGTTCCGGTAACCGAGCAAAACAAAAACAACGCCTCACAGCAAAAACTCTGATTTATTCCATAAACACTGGGTGATACTCAGCTGGGCTTTATCTGCTTTCAATGCTGCTGATTAAACAGCTGAGAGAGTCCATGAAGAGACTGTGAAAGTGGCTCAAAGTGAGCCAGGGGACCACGGCAGAGAGGGATGGGGCTAGTTCAGAGTATCTGGCATTTCAAACCCATCCATCACTTTAATAAATGCAAGCAGAAAAAAGGGAGGCACTTAAAATGACATATTGCTGAAACTCTGGAGGACAAAAAAGCAGCATGTTGATGCTCTGGTGCTGATAAGTGTGGAGATGTCCAGAGGAACCACAGCAGATGAGATGTGACAGGCCTGAGTAACAGATGATAAATTATTCTGATGGAGTAAATGTTTTTGGACAGCCAAGCTTCTGGAGCCTTAAATAAAGTTTATGCATGCTATGCAGACGGGTATATGTCCCTTGTGCATTGTCGCTTCTTTCAACTTTGAGGATTAACAAAGAGCTTTGAGGGTGTCACCAATTAGTGTCAAAATGTGATCTCAAAAAAAAGAAAGAGAGAGAGAGAAAGAAAACAGGCCTTTACGGAAATTCAAAGAGGAGCACCTGGGCCAAGATCTGATTGTTCTCTTGGCTCACACAGTTGGAAATAGTTTACGGTGGGATTATCTTGACTTCTTACATACTATCAACGGCACGGCCTCCACACAGTAATCACATTTTGACCAGTATTTTTGTTGTGCTAATGCTCTGACAACACAACAGTTCCTGAGTCTCTGATGTTAAAAAGAAAAAAATAAAAACCATCTGTGAAATAATATCCGAGAACGTATCAATATCAGTTCACCTGACAACAGGGTAAGCAAAGCGCCGCTGATGTGCAGTCTGTTTGGGGGGAAGATTAAAGACATATCATGACAGGTAGACTCCTTTGACGCCAGACTGGATAAGTCTGGCATCACTTGCAGGTGAATCATTACTGGAATAGGTCTCTTCCAGTGGAATAACAGTAATGTTAATGCTCACAGAGACAGTCATACGAGGCAGGTGGTCATCTGCCAGGCGCCACAATCTCAATCTTTACTGACAGGGCTGAGTGTTTAATGTCAGTTGCATAAAAAAAACAAAACAAAAAAAATGAAACTAAGACTGGTCAAAGCTTTGGACTGGGCTCTGAGGTTGTTTAGTTAGAAATTATTTAAGCAGCCGCATACAGGAACATTTCCCTCCTGCATCTTTTCATTCATGCCATGACAACACCAGATTAGAAAGGGAAGGGACATTTGAGCAGATGGTGTTTATGTAACACTTATGGAGACCAAATGCCATAAAATTGAACAGAGAAAGAATCATTTAAGACAGCTGCTAATCAATTTCAGCCTTTTGTAGACTGAAAGGAGCTCCTTTTGTCGCCAAAAGTGGCCAGTTTCAAGTGATTCTTTAAGAGAAAGAGCCTGTTAGAAAACAAAACAAACTTTTCACTGCTTGTAATTCTGAAAAGTATCAGCCATGCAAATCTTGTGATTGGTTCATTTGCTCAGCATAGAAGCATCTTTTGTTAGGTGAATTTAACCTTTTACAGGCTTTTCCCTGCAATACTGCTGCTTTCATTCACTTCAAATACATACAGACAGTTTACCTGAGTCAAGAAACTGGTGGTAGAAATAACTTAGAATATCAGTCCCATTCACACAAAACCCAGTGTGGGAAATGTTCCTGAAAATTCCAGGGATTTATTGCTCTGGAGATAAACTAAACATAGCAAAAAAGTTAATTATATAAATACTGAAACTGATTTACCTTTGTTTTGTCTTTTTATAGCAGCTTTAATCAGTATTTTTTTATATTAACGGTTGAAGTAATAATGTAAAATGTAAAAGGGGTTTATTTTTGACAAACCCTCAGTCCCTCTGCAGTTTCCCTCAGCTCCCTGGAAGAAAACCCCCATACGAGATTTCAGCATTCCTTAATTCATTGTTTTGTTTTTTTAAAGCCTTTAACTGTAACAAAAGTCCTACTACACAAGTCCGGCCACTCAGCAGCCATCTTTCCAACACCCCCACGCAGTTACTTCAGGCTAACTAGACAAGGCCCTTATCCAAACTTTCACTTTCAGTATGACTTTCAAAGTCACAAATACTTAAAAACTGCATGTATAGAAAGGCCAGTCAAATTGGATAAAGAAAAATGCCTCAAAAGTTTGGCAGCTTTGCCCCAAAATAAGATTTAGAACACCTTTATTTTCACGTTATATATTTTCTATGCATTTACAAGGTTTTCCCAACACTGACTTCTTCTAATCTGCTTCGGTTCAGTCCAGAGTAGTAACATGATCAGCTAGATATGTTTCCCAGTTCGGCTGTTTCACAGCAGGCGAATGACATTTGGGAAGAAGGGGCGGAATATGTGTCACACAACCGTCATCTGTGGTGGTAGGGACTTTTACTCTCCAGTTAAAAAGCGTATCCACCAGCAAAAATGTTCAGCTGTGATTTTCCATTGCATTGAAGCTGTTTCGTCAACCTTTTTATTTGTCTTTTAGTGGCTTATTTTACTTGAAATGTACTTTACATGTACCGCACACATATCTACAGTGCAGTGTAAGCAAGGTTTATTTGTGTAGCACCTTTTTAAGCACAGGGGCAACTCAAAGCACTTCACATGAGGATGCATCAGAACATTAATAACATGAGGATTATTCCACAAGTCTATTGCAACTCTAGCCTAACCCTAACCCAATGTGGTCTTTCCGCACTTTGCTCTTGCTGTTTTCCTCGATATCTGCTCACTGAGCTCACATAGTGCAGATTCAATGAAGCACATGTTAAATGGCTGACACCGAGACTAAACCTAATAATGTGACATGCTGTGTGAAGTCCCAAATTCGGATTATTGCATCAGGGTTACAGAGATTTGGGTCGATCCTTTCATGTAACTGACGACAGTGTATACCAGTTTCATTGTGCCACAGTGAGACTGGTTCTTATTAATGGATCACACGGTCCAGAAGTGGTTTTCACCCTCCTGGTTGACCACCCGCAGCCACGCATCAGTACAACACATTAGTCAGCCCACCCTGAGTCTGCCTTTGATTCAGGGTTGTTCAGAAATGTGAGTGTTTATGTTCTGTGCAGAATATGGGGTTCCCCACAGTTGAGACCCAGCAACATGTCTGTAAATCATGCTTTGTTAGTGCGGTGGAGCTCAGTGAAAGGCTGTCTTGCTGACTTTGATGTGACTCACACAGAACATGCATATGGACTACACCCATTCTAGATGATAAACAAATGATGTTTCGCCGTTCTGGAGTAGATCACTACCTCCGTGGCCTGCAGATGTGAGCTGCTGGCCTGATGACGCAGGTCATGTGGCAGGTGGCTAACCATTAGTGTGACGGGCCAAGAGGAAGCAGGTCTAGTCCAGAAAATGAAGCACAAGAAAAACACATTTGTTGGGAGTTATTCTGAGTTTAAGTGCGGATGACTGGTCTTATTTTTATTAGCGGAAATTTTTAGGATGACATTGATAATGGATTATCAGGAAATCTCTTCTCATTAAAGAGTTTCTGAACAGGATTTGGGTTTTCTCTTTTCATCAGCACATTATTTTTTGTTCTTTAGACAAAATCCTAGATAAGAACCATCAATAATGGAGATGAATACATGTATGGACAGTTTCCTTTCAAAAGTTTTCTTTCAACTCTTTTCAGGCTTTTCCAAATAAACTAAAAGAAAAACATCCTATACATGTGTCAGAAATTAAGGTTGACATTTTTTACAAATACCACTCGCCGAAAATTAGGACACTTGGGATCAAAGGTGCATGTAACAAAAGACAGAGTGTGACGACGTTGCGAAGTAGCGTGGGATCATTGGATTTGTTTATTTCATTGTCAAATAACCACCATTGACGATTACAATCTATAGACTGACTCAGACAGAAATGTTCACGGATGAGGTAATGTACTGAAGTTTTATCCACGTTACGTTTAGTCACATTTACCAACTCCCTTCCTTGCTCTGACTGCTGTTACCTTGGAAGTTAACACCAGGGAACAAAATGAAACCTACTGTTATCTTAAATAAAAACACGCATTTTCTGGATTTAAACATTGCTGTAAACCTTTGGAATAACATAAGTACACAACCTAACAAAATTTACAGCAAAGATATTGTAGTTTTTTTATATTTTTTAAGGTAGAAATGTCACATTTAACTGTTTAACTGTAGCAGAGATAAGCAATGATTCACACTAGATACAGTTTATGAACCTTCAAAGTCTCATCCATCCCCCTTTGGACACTTTTAATGAGCAGATTTTACCTTTTAATCTTATCTTAAGAGAAAATCTTTTGAAGTTTTTATTTAAAACAATATTTCCATGTTTATATAAACACTGAAGCATCTGGTCTTAATAATTGTTCCTCCTGTTCATAAATGGCCATTAAGAGATCAACTCTAAATACAGTTCAAATGAATGAAATGGAACTAAAAACACACTCCTTGTTTTGTGCACAAAAACTTGCATAAAATGAGTATTTTTCTATTTTTCTAGCTGTAGTCTTTTAAGGCTTAATGTAAGTGTTTCGTTAGACTGAGTTTTCTTGCTGAGCTGCAGCAGAGCGAATTCAACCAAAAGGAAAAATTTCATACTAAATTGGCTTTAACTTAGTACAATTACAGTAATCAGTAACTGTTTCACTGCAAATACAAACAAGTGATTATCATTTTAAGACATGCATAAAAGACTGTTGACCTCAATGGGATCCGGTGCCATTAGTCACATTACTTTCATATGGGCACTTTTAATTAAACATTAAAACACAAACAGAAACAAGCAACATGTACAAAATGTTTTAAATTAATATGAAGGAGGTAAAAAAAACAAAACAAGAAAGATAGCCCATTTAAACAGACATCCCTACACACAATAAATAGTTACAAGCCTGAGAAAGTGGCAAAATTTGTCCATTTGCTCCTAAAAGTGGAAACTGTTCGATAACCCTGTCTGAGTCATGAAGCACAGAGCACAAAAGCATCCTCACCAGATCTACAAAACATAAAAAAACAGCTTATAACATGAGAGGCCTGACTGGACAGGAGCCAGTGAGCAGGCTAAAAATATACTGAATGAAGCTGAATCATTACATGCGTCAAAGATTGTTAGTGAATTAATCTATACGATGCAAATAACATATGAATGTTTTCCTTACAGTTGCAATCTCAGCGACACAAAAACATTCTCAGTGATTGATTACATCAGTGGTACGTGGGCAAAGGTAATTATTTTGTCATTAGTGCAGTATAAAGTCCTATTGGGTAATCTCTGCCATATGTGTGTGTTCATTAGTCAGTGGATGAAAGTCATTTAGCATGAAGGGGCGTAGGATGGTCTGGATGTTCACTCCTGTGACTGTTGTTGTTTTGAGTCAGTAAAACTAAAGTAACTGAATAACTTCCTCTTAAATTAAATGGTTCATTGTCTCAGCTATGCCCACTACGCATACAGGACAGCTCTGATCTGGATCATTAACAACATCAGTTTAATCAAAAGTCCAACACTGCTTTCACAACCTTTTTTTTTTTTAGCTGCACATTCCAGGAGGATGAACCGGAGGCCTCAGTGAGCCGTCGGCACGACTCTGTTTAAAAGAGGACATGTTGCTCGGCAGATAATTGTTCCTATCCTCTCATTTCCCGGGAAGATGGATTAGGCCATTTCCGAAGTTGGGCCCTCAGTCGGGAACATGAATGCGCTCTGTTTCAGCCTTTAACTGACTCAGATTATTTAATCGATAACAGTGACCCTTCTCTGGCAGAATGCTGACCACATGAAAGCATGCACGGTTCTGGTAATCAAGGGCCCATAAGGCCATTCCTGCCTCTAAATCAAACAATGCCCTCTTTGCCTCAGGCTGTGGGACGTGGTGACACACAGAGGCGCACTGTCACTGCTGTCCCTGCTATTTGAAGTCTTCTTTAAAGATGCGGCTGCCTGTCCTCCTGATGTTTCACTACAGTCAAGTGATATGAGAGAAAAAGACAGTTTTAACATTCCAGTCGTGTCTCATGGGCAAATGAAAAGTATTTCAAAGCTTAATACCAAAAGTTATTAGAGCACAGGTATCACACAGAACAATAGGTTGCACACATTCAGAGTTTTTGTTCATTCTTTAAAACCAAGGCTGAACTCAATATTACATGGAAGGAGGAGGAATTAAATATAGTTGTCTACGCTGAGGTTGACATATTTGAAAAGCAAATTTCAGCCTGTGGTCCAGACTAGCATGAACCATGAATAACAGGCACCAGGTACAGATTCATCAGAGCAGCATGCACCGGGGCCAGAGTCTGGCAGCTTGTGGCCAACCCTCCAGATGAGATTTATGATGTGCCTGACCAATAGTGGCTATAAATACCATGTTTTCATGATAAACTGTGTTTTTCCAAATATTACCCTGAATCAATTTGGTAAACCAGAAAATTAGATAATATCATCTGTGGGAGTTTTAATAGCACACTTAGAGCCCAGCACTGCATGGACAGCCCAGATGAATGCAAGCTTAATTATTCCTGCTGAGATCCCTATGAGGGGTGTTGATTAGTTTTGACACTAATAGTGTTTTAATTGAAGCCAGCCGCAGCCAAATGCATATGTGAGCATGGTGGTACATATGCTGTGGGTATAGGTCTGGCTCAGGCATGAACAAGGGAAGTTCACACTGAAGTTCGGCTTTAAAATGTCTGCAATGATTACAATAGCTAAAATACAATAGCTAATTTGCACATCTGTCTGTTTACCTCTGGTAAAACTGTAGCCAATAGATTTATCAGCAAGTTGGCTCATCTTGTAACAAGAGTTAGAAAATATGCTGTGAAGGAGGAAAGACTTACACGGTCAAGATTTACTCATGTTATAAAGTCATTGTTCAAGTCAAGTTCTTAATGCAATTTTATTGTCATATATTTATAAAACATCAAAAGAAAAAAATCTGCCACATTTTGTAGGTTATATATGGATTTAAAGACAACATGAACTAATTTTAATTCTAAAAAAGTTCAGAAATGTTCAGAAATTTGCCATTTAGAGCCACAGGAGCACAAACATGAAACTAAATAAAACATACAGATGATGTACATTTATTAAGCTATCTATCAAGAAAACATAAAGTTGCTTTGATTTTAACAACCAATTCAGTGCCTTCATTAATGTTAAGGGGTCCCTTAAAGTGATGAACCTAGAAAATTGGCTTTGGCTCTGCAGTTTCCCTCTACAGAACTTTTTAATATCTTTTTACATTGTTTCGGACTGAGTGTCTGCACTCTTATTGGGTAATTTTCAGTCAAACACGCAGCAGCGCTCAGCAAAAAAAGCTTTGATAAACCCACTGAACGCTGCCTGCTCAGCATCACACTGACAGAAAAAGTTAGCAGCTAGCTGGTGATCATAGTAAAGCATTTAACAGCTTAAGATCTGGATTTTTTTTTCTCAGCATTTGCCAAAGTAGAGCTAAATGGAAAGTGAACACTGGACTTATATTCATCTGGTTACCACACACATATGACTCTGACTTTGCTCCATGTCCAGTTCAGTGTAAAAAGTTCAGTATATCAGTTTTGTCTTGTTTCTGCAGCCCTTCAGTCATTAATGCAAGTTTGAGGTTTGGTTCTTTGATTGTCAGTTTTTCTCTGTTTCAATATTCTTTATTATAAGAAGCTAAAACTGAATGTTTGAATAAATAATCTAATGAGGGCTTTAGAAACATCTAACCACTTAATAAACAGATTTAATGATGCAACCAGTGATGAATGCTTAAAACACTTTTGAACTGTGACCCAGGTTAAAGCTCACATCAGACTTCACTCAGCAGTGCCATGTCATCAGTGTCTCTGCATGTGTGTCATTTGGGGCTCCTCAAACTTTGACTTCTCCTCTGGCTTTAATCTGACTTCAGATCTTCCCATCTTTAAAGGTACTTCTTTGTTGTTCCTACAAGCAGCTGTGGTGACATCATTTTTCTGGGAGCACTCGCTATCAGCGTTACTGCATAGTACTGGATTGAATGACTGCCACACAAAGCTCCATTGTCCCCAGACCTGTGATGTCGGTGCACAGGGAAGTCACGGAGGTGGACCTCTTTGTACATTTCAAGCGTAGGATTCTATCAGTGTAATTCCCTCTCAGATCTTTTTATCCCTGCACATTTGTGAACACTTTGCTTAGCAATGTATACCTACGAAAATCCTTAAAGACTATAGATTTACAGTCTGAGAACAAGACCAGACTGCAGAGGTTTATTTGCTCTGGCAGATCAGTCCGGCCTCCCTCCCCATTTACACAGATTTCCACTTGACCCTGCCTGTGTCAAGCCAATCACAACAGTTTATCTAATATGAGACAGGCTGGACAAAATACCTGACAGATATGTGTTACTTGTCTAAATTTAAAAATCTCATGTCACATGTTTTGCTGCTCGGATTGGCTGAACCAGAAAAACTTAGAACACATAGTCAAACTAGAAAGTGCTAATCAGATTTAAATCAAGATACAGTTGCTGCATTGCCTGTTCCATCAAAATGTGTTTTTAAGAATTAAATTTAAGTTAATTTGAGAAAATTTGTGACCAGGCTGCTTAAAATTTGACCAAGCACTGCTTCAACCTGCATATGTTTTGTTGCTTGGATTAGTTTTAGGTCCATCTGATGGACATTTTGGTAGCTTTATGGACCTTCTTAGAAATCCAAAATGAACTTTAAGGTGCTGGACCAGTTAGCATAGCCACTTGTTCTGCAATGCCAGTCTAATTCACACATTCACACTCTTGAACAAATTTTTAATCTGCAGGTTGAAGGTCTGCAACAAAGACCCAACCCAACTTCACATTCAGAGTAGGCTTGTTATCAGTTCTGTCCTGTGATGCATTTTTATCATTTCAGGGGAAGAAAAATGTTTCTCTTGATTTGAGATACAGTATGAGCTGTAAAGTGCTGAAAAATGACATACATCCCTTTTCTCTTTGACCATGTCTGCCACTTAATTGGTATTTATTTCATCAACCTGCCACCTGTGTTGGATTTCTTTATGTTTGTTTGGGTCAACTGTAGATCTGGTCTCAAGACATCAAAACACTCTATCTGAATTACTTGTTTTGATGGACAAACAGCTCCAGTAACCATTTTCACACCTTTCAAAGATCTGGAGGGGGCCTGTTCCTCAAAACCGACAAACTTGCCCTTTTCACACACTCATTAGTCAGCCACGCAGAGTTGAGAAAGTAAGCATCATTGTTTCTCACAAGCTTTTTTTTTTTAACATTCTTTCCATGTGTTTGTGTGTCAAACTGAGTGCAACACAATGAAAGTCTTCCAGGAAAGAGTCTCCAAACGGGAGGGCTGGTGTAGCACACTGATGTCATAATTACAAGTGTTCCACTTGTGAATAGCACTGATGTCAACTTATTACAAATAATAAACTTTACTTACTAATGCCTTGGATCAGCTGCTTAATGTAATTGAACCCACATTGTTATGTTGTCATAATGTCACTGTACAGTATTTTAATCATCATATGATTTACTAAACTAACCAGTAATTTCATCCTGATGACGCAAGCGTATTCTTACCTTAATAATCCTAAAAATCTATTGATTTTCCCTTGATCTCCTCTGGGTTTGGTATCTTTTTATAAAAATTAAATTATGAATGTTGGGTGGGGAGCTTTGCTGTGATACATTTCACAATTAAACGAAATCCATGACAGTTAACTAGTACAAACACAGGAGGTCACTGATCTGCTCATGAGAAGCTGTCAGAAGTTGAGAGTCTGGCTAAATGGCTCCACACAGCAATACTCATAACTGAGTGTTCCTGGTGAGTTTTGTCAAAGTCATTACCTTGAGTGCTGACAATATAAAAAAGCCCAAATTCATTCCAAATGAATCCTAATGTGTCAGGAGTAAGAAGCTATTGACACATTTGAAATCAATATTTCCAATACCTCCGTTCACCATATCACCACAAACATCTGTGGCTTCTTTTGATTGCAAATGTTTTCCGGTTCAGTTATGGGTCACTTAGTTAAGTTGGCCGGAGCTAAAATATATTCCTGGTTTGGACAAGTGTGGAGATATTGTGATGGTCAGACCCCAAACTGATGGGTAAACTTTTTGCCAGCTTTCAGTCAGCACCAACGACCACACAACCACTGAGTGAAATAGCCTAACGCACATTTATTCTGGCCACAACATCCAACTTTAACAATGACACAGACAGGGTGTTTTTTTACACTGAAGTAGCTGTTTGAGCCAGATCCATTCAGGATTCTTTGAACATTTATGCTTTGTAGCCAACCAGCCAACTTTTTTAACCAGTTTTGACCAGAACCAAGTCTTGACATGGACCTTGAAAATCTTATTCACACTTAGAGAAGCAAGGAGATGTAATTGATTCTCAGGCTTGTTACCAAACAATCTTGAGGGATATTCAGTTTTCACATCTGACCATATAGTTTGGGGTATTTTTTCTACAGTTATGACAACAACACTCACTGAGACCTGGGAACACAGCGACATCACTAAAATTAAATCTGATGGGGCAAGAAGCAGCCTGACGATTGTATAACTTATGAGCAAGCCAGTGCTCTATCCAAAGACCCATTTACTATGCAGCTTTGGGCTGTACTTGATGAAAAACGACAGTTCTGAGAGAAACATGGGGAAAACTTTGGTCATCAATCATAACAGCAGGCACACTCTGAGACACGTCCACCAACGGCCAATTTAGAGATTGGAAGACGAGAGACAGCTTTTCAGAAAGCTCTCCCATGACCCACATCTACAGACAAACACACTGAAATACAGCATTAAACTTAAAACACTGACTCATGCAACATCATTTGTATTCAGAAAAAAACAGCAGTGGTATTGATGAAGTCACCAAATGAATGATGTAAGTTGATGGCACACTTCTGCGTGGATGGAAATGTCACATGATATTTACTGCGCTATCACGAATGCCTCAAAATTTATGCCATACAGTCTGACACAGATTTAGACCAAGGTTTAAGCTTGTCTTGTATAGTAAGACATGCAATGAACATGTAAGATTGCTGTTATGGCAGGATATATGGGAGCCTTTCACTGCTTTTTTTTATGAGGTAAACCAAAAATGAGTCTCTGTTTTAAGTGTGGCTGACTTGGGGATTTGTTGAACTGTATACTATGATTTGTCATGTGGCCTCCTGTATGTTGTTGCTGTCTAGCGTCTTGTAAGCCCATATGGGCTGGACATATGTGGTGCAGGACACTCACATAAACAAATCAACCAGTCAGTGTTTAAAGGCTCTAAGATCATCTGACTGTTCATGTTTCTTGCTCTATATGAGTTTTTTTTTTGCAATATTACTCATTTTGAGATCTGCTATATTATCATAAGCACTAGTATTAACAGTCAAAACTGTAAAATAAGAAGTTGTTAGATAAAAAATAAAAAGTATAGTCTAGGAATGGTGTCACAGTCCAGGATTGTTTGCCTCAAAATATTATATACTAAATTCAAACAAGCTAATGAACCATGAGTGTTTTTTCGTTTGCATGTGACAAGACAGTGTAGGTGAAACAGAAGGATCCTTGATCTCTGAGTAATCAAGTTTTTTAAGTGTCACATGCAGTATATGCAGTGGTGTAGCTATGAATTATGGGCCTCCTTAGGGGCTCATATCTCTCTGGTCACCCACTTGTTTTCATTAAAGCCCCTGAAAATCAAGTTTTAAACCTTGTTAACATGGCCATATGGTATTTTTCAAGTACAAGACATATCATGAACAAAATCTATCACCATGTCAGAGCATTTCTGCAGTGTACCAATAACAGTCTGTCTCCTAAACATGGATTCAGGCAGCCAGGGTTTAATAAGTAACATACCTAAGGAATCAATCGTGTCGACCCGCGGGGTTGGGCTGAGGTTAAACGAGGCGTATCAGATGAGAGGCCAGGTGTAGTTACTCGGAGATTCACTGTTTTAAAGTCATGGCAAAGACATGTTCTTTTGTTGGTTGCAAAATTGCAAAAAGATAAATCCTGAGCCTTGATGTACGACCAAAGAATCCAACAGTCATACCTTGGCCTGTGGTAGCCCTTTTCTAAAGCTCTGCTTTTCCAGAAAACTCATATTGAATCCTAAAGCTGTTCCATTTATGTATCTTGGAGACACAATAAGAACAAGCCAGCATGTTGATCAGCTGGTTAGTTTATGTTGTTTTTGAGTGTTTTTTTCCATTGACTGTGCCCAAACAAATACGCAGTGTGCTGATGTTGATGGTGGGTGTTGAGAAAGAATTAAACTCAAAACAGTTTTTCCAGATAGAGAAGCTGCTGATGAGGTTTATGTGTTTGGTGATGAGTCGAAGCTGCAGGCAGTTACATACATCCACACGTACTTCATGGAGGCAAAGGCATATTCCTTCATCTAAGCAAATATAATGCATGGTGGCATTTATTTCCTGAAAACAACACCTTACAAATATGTGATTTTGATAAACTGAGAGCCATTTTAGGGGTTAATTCAATGCCCTGAGAGGAACTTTAAATAATCCTGCTGGAATTTTTCTCCAGCAGTGGGCCTCTCAAATTATCATAAACTTTCACCCTTTTAGCATCAGCAATATCCCAGAGGCACAAAGCTTAACCTCCTAGACAACCTCCAGACGCCTTGTAAACTGCAGTGACAGGTCAAACATCCATAGAGTACATCACAGAAAAACTGAGGAAAAACGCCTGGGTGTTTTTTATTACTGTCATCTGTCCTGGTCCTTGCTGTTTTTATTGGTTTGATGTGATGGGACCAGATGTCTCTTGGTGTTACCTTTGATCTGGTTAAATTTGTTTTGTCTTCATACAACCAAAAGAAAACCCTTTAAAGGTACAAAAAAAAGGATGACACAAATTCCTGTGGCGCCTTGCTAATTTTTTCTACAGTAATGTTACACTGAAGCAATGCTGTATGTGCTTACAGTTTTAGGTCAAACCTGGCAACTTTAGAGGCAACACATTGATGTCAGATGCTGTTATGCAAGGTGCAAAGTCCGACAATTCAATTACAGAGTTCTGGGGTTCAGTGCTGGAGGAACTGAGGATCAATTAGACAGTCCGCTCGACCTCCTGAAGTTCCGAGATGAGCTGTCTGTCACATGTCCTCTGCAAACTTAAGCCAACTAAGCACTCAAAGACATTTCAGGGATGGCAAGAACATAATAGACAGAGACACTATGTAAAAGCCACCAATTCAATCAGCTGAGAGCTTATCTTACAGTGGATGATCTCATCACTCAGAAATGATGCTTTGTGACAATGAGGTGCATCCTGTCCTCTCACAATATAAAATTACCGGCTCCTGACCAAAGCTGTTGTATACAAGACATTCATCCCGCATCCTTCTTCTGTTAACTCTGATGTCCTGCACTGAGCAGTTACTAAAGAGGCAACAACAGCTTGGAAAAAGGGTATTTAAGGTCAACAGCTCAAAATATTTTCTTACCCGTGCAACATCGACCACAAGTTTCAGATCAGCCATTGCTGACCAAACAATATCCACAGATGTTGTGTTCAGATGTTTAGCTGCTGGAAAGAAGAAGAGAAGGAGAAATCAGAGGCTTTCGTGAATGATGGTTTTCTTGTTGTTGAGGGTTTATACTAATTTCATGTATTTTTTTCTTTTCTTCTTCTTTTTTTGGTCTTCAATTGTGCAGATTGATTTTTGATTTACAAGACTGGGCACTGCTGTTCCTACAAAATATTCAAGCTCTTTTCTGTGTGCTCTTTGGTCAGCTTTGGAAAGCAGTGATGGCAGCGCCTGTGGTTTGTTCAGTTACTTTGTCTTGCAGAAAATGTCACGAAATTTAATACAACTTAAGGGGGGTATTGCAAGGTGCGTACAAAATGATGCACAACACTGTTCACATCTAATATTGGAAGTTTTACAAGTATAATCAAAGTAAAATTAGTTAAGCAAGGTAGCTAGCTAGCTACTTCTAAATATGGACCTAGCTGAAGACAGGCTCCTTTGCTCGAGGCGTTAAAAACAGCCTGGTTGATGGGTAATGTGTCACTAGACTCACTTCTTAAAATGCAACTCACCTGCTCCAGTGATGCAGCAAAGATGAAATCTGAAAAACATAATCCAGTTACAGGCAAAGGTATCAGGATGAACTAGACCATTCAACTTTATTTCCCAAGGTCCCAAATAGTTTAGTAAATGTGGCCATACAAAACACTTATATATATAGTTTATAGCATATATATATATATATATATATACACATTTTTTTTAACTTCTACAATGAAGTTAATAAATTCTGAATTAATCAGAGTGGCTAATAGGCCAAAAAACACAAGAATATTCCTTTAAGTTTCTTACAGACTCAGTTGGTAAACTGTTTGCAATGAGAGTTCTGTTTTTACTTGTGAAAGTCAAAGTCAAAGCACTTGTTGCTTCCAGCAACGCCACTGGTTTCAAACAATGTGTCACTGGCAAAAAGACCTAACAAAACTAAACCCAAGATAAAAGATGAAAAGGGCTGTTGACTCCAATTTTCGCAAATAAGATCCACATGCAAGCTGGGAAGGTACAACAACTGTGACTACACAAACTTTGAGATTCAGCGTGTTTTTCTTCATGTCTCTGTTAGTGTGTGAATCCAATATGTGCTGTAATCGATGCCAGGCACTCAGAAACTCTCACGTAGAAGAGCAATAAAGTGTAAAAGACCTGAAAGTTTGACCTTGACAAATGTGAAAATCCGCCGGTGTTGAGCTGGTGATGCTGCAGCAAGGTTGGTTGAAATCATATTACTGCATGAGATGACAGCACAACATCATGAGTAATGTGAGAGCTGTGCAGGGCAAACATATTTACGGAGCAGATGTTTGACTTCGTGGAGGTCTGCTACTTGAAAATAACACTGATTTACACTGACTGTCACAAAAACATTAGAAAGACTAAACCCTGAGTCAAACCAAATCAAATGGTAATGGTTTGGTTGGCAAGGAGAGCAACACGACACAGTTAAAGAAAATCAATTAAATTCTCATTTTTAGAGAGCATGACATGAACTCTTCTTCGGGAACAATTAGTCAACTTTCAGTTGGCCCTAATTGTGGTGGAGGATCACATTTGTCATGGTGGTTTTGAAAACAATGGAATCTTTAAAGGGGTCTTGGGAATTTTGACCCATCGGCCTCCCTGGGGACTTGTTGGAGGCCGATGTGATGCATAATGGGGCATGTTTTGTTCCTCAAACACCGCGCAGATGCTGTGGACGTTGGTTGGAATTCTGCCTTGAGAAAGTGAACAAAGTGTCTGCGGTCGGTGCGGAAAACCACGGCACAACGAGAAGATCCATCCCTCAGACAACAGAGAGGAACAAATGTCTCCTTTCTTGTGTGTAAACGACACTCAAAACATTTCCCAGAATGTCATGGCCCTGGCCGTGCCTCTGCTTTCTGTTCCCCTGTTCTCTGTCTTCCCCCTCCCCCTGTCTGTCTGTGTGT
>JAPZDY010000020.1:1768243-1786510 GCA_029783645.1 Ctenochaetus hawaiiensis
AATAAACCCCATTTTTGCCACCCTATTAGTCTGTGTCTGTGTTTTGCGTTTGGGTCCTCCTAGACTAAATTGTAACACAGAATTAGGTGGGTCTCGTTCTTTCATAAAAGCATCAGGCCACACAAAATTCGAACACTTCACCTATTCCATTAAACTCTCCAGCAATACTATTTCTAAATGCGTTACATGAAAACCTTAGTTTGGAAAAGAAAGAAGTAACACCTTAGATAAACTATAAAAATACCTGATAACACCTTTCACAGCTGCACTGAACTGGAGTATGTGAAATGTTAAAAAAGTCCAGCTTTTTTGATTTAGATTTTTCATGTTGATTAACCTATAAAGTTCACCAGCAGAAGCAGACTGCAGGACTGACATATACACATTACGAGCAGTAATTACAAGATGAGATCAGATTGTCAGTGTCGTGCTGAGGATGTCACAGAGAGTTCAACACATGAATATGATTTTTGTAAACAGTCGCTGCAGGATCCGAAATACCTTTTCCAAAAAGAGTTTTTGTTGTGTGTAACCAAGAGAAATCCCACACTGTAGTCAGTCTGACCATCAAACAAGTTAGTAAATTACAGTAAGCTTAACTCAAATCATGCAAGCAAGAGCCTTAAAATATGTCATTTAAACAATGGTTATGTCTTTCAAAGATAAATGTGGTTTAATTGGTTCAGCATCGGTTTGTAGCTTCCTTAGCTTCCCTCCACACATCTGTGGTGCAACTAGAACCCCTCTACTGGTTTCCTTTATTTAACTACCTTGACTCAAATCAAATGAGCTGCTGTTTTTATACAGTTTTTTTAAAAATTATTATTAATAATGGCCTGTTGAAGTTTTAAGTGCCAACAATAAAGCAAAAATTAATTGGATTGTAAAATCCTAACAGGATTATAAAGCTGTAAATTATTTTGTTTGGATCCTTCTCCTCTTGTAGCTGAATGTTAGACCATAATTGAATCAGTACTGTAACCATAAATAAATTTTACTAAACAGCAGTGTAATTTTAGTCAAGTGCTGGTCAAATGCAAAAGAATCAAATAAAAGGAAACAGCTAGCCACACACCAAACAGTCTTTGGACCAACATGAAAGAGCTGGGTTTTAGTGAATGGAAACCCGTTTTTTTTCATGTGTGATGTGCATGTTGCTGTTGTCATACAAAAAGTCATAACTCATTATGTTTTCACATCAGTTGAGAGATTTTATGCATTTGGTAAGAAAAAATGTCCGGAGCCCTCATGCTTATAAAGTCCTTCTTTAACCAACTCAAAACTCCAAACCAAACTCAAAGATGTCTTGAGTTACTGAAAGAAAGATTTTATTCTTACACAGAAACACACATGTCCCTGGAATAGTCATTTTCTCCATTACACAATTTTTTTTCATGACACTCAGTCTGACTTCCAAATATAAAATGTGTGTAAATGTAAATAAATCCAATATTTAAACATTTCTGAGCTATTTCACAAATTTATTTTTTTAAACATTTAATCAAAATCACGATGTTACCCAACCTTAACTAAAGGGAATTCTGTGCATTTAATATGTGACTCACAGGCTGGAGTCAAATCCCTGAATCTGAAGCAACAGCTCTGCACTTTTTACACCCACCATCCACTCAGACCGTCACTCTGTAAATCCAGCACAGTAAATCAATGAAAAATAACATCCCCTTAATGTCCACTTACTAGCTTTTTCCAGAGCTTTCCATCACATATCAGCACATGGGGCTTGCTAAGTTGTTAGTTAACCACAAACATAATCAGCTAATCAGCACATATCACAATGACAAACCCTTAAACACAGTAGGACCATGGCTGGTGTCCTCTTAAAGTGATAGTTAAGCATTTGAAGAAATAGGTTTATTCTGTCTTCTTGTCAGCAGGGACAGTATCACCAGTCTTGAATCTTTTGGTTGTATTAAAAGCTGGAGCCAGCAGCAGGTTAGCTTAGCTTATTGTGTTAAAGATGTATCAGATCCCCTATTTAAGGCACATGAGCTGTTACCATTGCACAAGGGGCATCAGGTGCTTGCAGATCATTCATGCCTAACAGCATTGCATTCTTGCAGAAACTGTGCAACAAACTGTGAAGCCAAACAACTGGAGCGCTGTGTGTGTGAGAATGCTGCACCATCCTATGTAGTGCACCCTGATATAAGTGGTGTGTAGGTCTGTAATCATGGTATGTCTTTGTTTGCTGTTGTTACTTTATTTTTTGAGTTGCATGTTTGGTTGTCTCCTAATTTCTATACAACAAAGGTCTACCCATCCATCCATTCACCTAAATACTGAAGAGGAGGAGCTAGCCTCTAGGCCACAAAGATGCCTTTTAGGGAGTTGAGAGCAAGACTCCTTATTTTCCTCCGACTATCTTTTAAGACAAGACTGAACATTGCCTTTTATCTGTGTTCTTGTTTCATATTTCATAAGAACAATTTTATATAAGTAAAACAAAACACATAATACTTCAAAATGCTGTTTGACTTTTAAAGTACTGTAAGTTTATTGTGTTGCCCTCAGGTATGACTCATCCAGTGATTTGAAAGAGTATCTCATGAACATTATCTGTTACAGTTAAACCCTCTTATTACCCAGATACAATACCACGAGGCTTCATCTGATTTTCTAAGGTTGAATCTGAGACAAGACTGAACACTGCTTTGGTCAGAATTCTTCCAGAAAATAAGCTGAATGGAAAGGTACTGGAAACAGTGAAGGCAAAACAAGCGGCTTTTTGAAAGGGTTGTTATAGTAAAAAACAAACTGTGTTCCTGGGAAAGAATCACAAACTCTAAACTTGTTTTTTTATCTGTTTACACTCTGTAAACTCTCTCTCTTGTATTACTGCTTATATGTACTTACAGTATGAATGCGAGCAGACAGGGTGTTCATCCACTGGAGGTCCTTATCCCCAGGCTAATGCAGGTTAATATTATAATATTGAGGTTTGGGCTGTAACAAAGTCAAAGAGCAAACTGAGCCTTAAGCAAAAATCTCCAACCACACAAAGTTGGATAAATGCTTGACTTTATGAGGAATAGTAAACAAAATTAGATTTGTAGGCATTAGTTTCACCTTGATGTACAGCTAAAATAATTTGAGAGTAGTTTACGACAACAGACTTTTATTTGCTTTGACTGACTTTGATTTTAAGAAACCATAGATGATATGGGAAAACACAGTCATTGAAAATGGGCATGGATCACTTTCATGCAAACAGTGTAATGTGTTGGCATAGCCTACAAGTTTACCAGATGTATATTGCATGTGACATTGTTTGAACAGGCTGTAGTGTCTAAATTTCATGTTTAGTCCACCTTTGATTCCTCCTCACTGCCCTCAGTGAGCAGCAGTTATGCCCCAGCAGGTAAAATGTTGGCAGCAAAAACACTGTTTGTGCATAGCACCAAACAGCACCCAAAGCTGACAAGTAGATAGCGGACAAAGTGGAGCATTTAGAAGCTTAAGAGTCAGGCTTTACCTTCAGAACTTGGTGAAGACCAAACTAGAGCTGAAAGGAGAGTGAATGTTGGATTTACATTCATCAGACGGCTGTGGACTGACGATATGTTGTATGCGTAAATAGGCAACTGCTTGCTAACATGTTTGTCACATCAACTGTTATTTTTATAAACTAAAATCACCAAATCATAATAATTGGATTTCTGTGCGATTTCATATCCCCAAATTTTATACCAAAAATTATGTAAAGAATTGAAAATGATCTAGACCAGCGGTCTCCAACCTTTTTTACACCACGGCCCGGTTTCACAATATTTTCCGCCTTTAAGGTGTGGGAGATAAATGCGTCGAAATAAAATGATACAACTGGCATAAAAACAAATATAAGTGCATAAAAATACAATTCACCATTACGTTGAGTAAGTGGGAGCCCTAAGCTTGTTTCTTTGCAACGACCTGGTCCTGGTTCAATCATTTTTGCTAGCTTGAGGGCTTAACTGAGGTACCATACCAGTGACTTAGGAGAGCGTGTTGACCTGTCTTAACCTTTGTCAAGAGGCACAGACGGATGTAATTGGGAGAGAATCCGGTTATTTTTCAAAATAAAACATCTTTCAGAGTCTGATCATCAATATTTATTTATTTATTTTTCTGTGCAGCCCAGAACCAAATGACAAATGGACCGGTACCAGTCCACAGCCCGGTGGTTGAGGACCGCTGATCTAGACCATAAACACCAATGGCAAGAATATAAAATACATATTTTAATGCAGCAGTAATATTACAAATGAGCACTTTTATTATTTAAACTTTATGAGCATCTTGTTGATGACACTTTTATACTTTTCCTTGAGTAAGGATCCAAAGCTGGACTTAACTTGAAGTATTTTTTCACTGTGGTAACAAATCACTGAATATTTAGTCCACTAATAGTGTTGCATCAGGTTGTGATCTGCTGGTGAAGATGCAACGCTTTTCGTGAAAACAAAATTCAAAGTTTAAAACAAGACTCTGCATTCAAATGAGAACACAGTTTTCCTCGCGCCACACAGACAAAGTCAGAATTGATCTGTGTGAACAACATTAATCCTGGCCCGGGATATGTCAAGAGTATTTATGTGGAACAGCAGTGTTCACTCACAGAAGACAGTGAACAAACCATCATGAGGTGGATTATTACACGTTGGCATCTGAATATACCACATCACAAAGTAATGATCTCCCTCGGGATACACATTTGATACTGTTGGTGGGCGCATATTTTCATCACTGTGTACCGACTGTGTTTTCCAATAAGAGATGCTGTGGAAATCAGCAGAGCCCGAGTGTTGCACAATTCACTGCAGGGCTGGAGCTCACTCTGAAATCATATTCAGTCTTGTTTTCCATCCGAATAAGCTCTTTTAGAGGCACTGGCAAAGATTCCCTCTGTCATTTTATTTTGAAGCACCGCTTTTGGTCAAGGTTTAAGTTCCCATAAACTTTATTAGATACTGCAATAGTCCAAAGAGTGCCTTTTAGTCCTTAATACACACTGAACATTTTATCTCAAACTAATGCGCAAGTAATTTGTTTTTAAATTCCTGAAAGTTTTTGGCTTGAATCCCGGTTGCAATGGTTGAATCCCAGTCATATTTTTTACATCAGATCAGCGTGTGCCTCAGCTTGTGGCTTTGTAGTAACTGAATAAGAAATATGTGGGAACTTATTTAAAGTTCCTAGCATGAAGCAGTCATCATCCTGCTCTAAGTCATGCACATCTTCTTTTGCTTTTAGAGCAAGTTGATTAAACAAACTTTCTTTTTCATACTAATCTAAAGATTTCAACTGTTTCAGCCTGGACACAATGCTATATGGCACCTCTGATGTTTTCTGAACTTGGGACTAAACTGAATCCTAAACCCTTGACTGAAAAGTCTCTCTTGACAGTGTATTCTTGAACATGGAAACAGCATCTGAGAAAACAATCACGTCTTTAAATGTTCTTGGAGTGAAACTGCTTAGTTGGAAAGATGAGAAATTTAATTGTATATTCAGACCATTATAATTCAGTCAAAAGCACCAGAGCAGTCACTGAATTAATCTTGATGTTTTGCCAACGATTACACTTCTGAAACAGCCAACATTTAAAACAGCCCCTCAAAAACTTACGAACGACTGTTGAAAATAAATCATTTTCATGATGTGACAAGGCTGTGGTTAGGTCTTGTAAAGTTTAGGCACTTAAACAAATGTAAACACGTAGTTTTGAGGCAAAATACAAAGTTATACGCTACTCTCAAAGAAGCATTGTGGACAAAATTATGCCGCGTAATTTTTTCACTTTATCACAGTATGTAAGGCATTAATCATTTACATATCCTAAAAAACTGCAGAGCTGAGGATGATCAGCTTTCTTACAACCTATTTTTGTCCTAAAATTGGTCCCAGCATCACTGGAACGGTTAGACCTCACAACCTTAAAGTTTTTAAGGCAATTAAAAAGAGAATTTTTGGAATGTCAGTCTCTATATTTTTGGCAAACCACACTGAGGTTCCAGCGCAGCCTGATGCTTAAAACCAAGTGACGGAGGTTGGTGGTATCACAGGAAGCTCCAGTGTAGTATGACAGGAATTTTAATAGCAAAATTTAACACAGCATTCAAACATGTTTCCTGTTGACAGGAGGTCACAAAGGACTTCATTTTTGCGTGAAGTAGATGAAAGGCCATGTGGCATGTAGGGGGTTAATTGTGTGGCCCCTGTACTATTCAGGGAGCAAAATGAGTCACACAGCCTGTTGTTAGTCTTGATTGCTGCTGTTTTTCAGAGTCCATAATAAACAATTCCTTGCAGTCACGTCTCAGGTTCTGCTCATTAATTTATTTGAGCTTAGAGACACTGGGGTAAAAGGAAAAGGAAGGCTGGGGAGGAGGCAGAAAGAGATCTGGTTCAATTACAGAACACCCTGTTTCATTAGCACATCCGGACTTATGTGATCCGCTGCTAACTGACTGCACACCGGTAGCTGAGCTGAGACATTCTTTGTGAATGAAAAACATAAAGGCTGCATTTAATCAGGCTATTTATCCTCTCACCGGTGCTCCCATGTACACTGTGGGCCTCTGTATGACGCACCAGCTTCTCCTGTTCCACGCATTGTTTCCATAGGGAAGGATAAGAACCAGAGTAATTACTGCAATTTATGATCAAAGCTAGAACAATGTCCAAGACAAATACAATTGAGGCATCGGATAGCAGTACATCTGATGATATGAGGGAACTTGAGATTGTATGAGTGAGCTGTGCCAGGGAGAAGCTGAAACCGCATATCTGCATTTTTTTGCAGGCAAAAGTGGCTGGAAGTCAATCACAGGTGCTCATTATGTCTTCCTCTGTGAGTCAACCTCCTGAACTCAGAGTGAACTGCAGCATATGATTTAGGATTTACAGAATATGATATGGGCAAACAGCATGTATACGCTGTATTCAAAACCAGCTTGCATACATTGATTAAGCTAGGAAAATATGACTATAAACGGTGATACTAAGCTGTCTTTTTTTTTAAGAATACAAGGAATAAAATGCAACAGAGGGAGGGCTATTTTGTGTTAGTTATTAGTTTAACAGTGCCATAACAGTAGAGTGCAGTAGGGATGACTGGTAAGCTAGCATGGCCCAGGATCCAGGATATATTTATTTATGTACACTCATGCTGTCATGGTCCCTTTTGTGACAACACGGCATATGGAATATGGAATGCATAAAGACATCATAAACAATATAAATCTAAAAAATAAACACAGTCAGAGGTTTATGAATCTGAGAAAAGCAAAAGCAGGTGGAGGATGAAGTGGAGAAAGTTTCTGCCAACAGCTGCAGTAGCAACAGCAATAAGCAAACATCAGCACACAGATTGAGTGACAGTGTGAAGGCTTTTAACTAACTGGCTGCCAGATCAGCACCCTGAAATGTGATGGGTGTGGTGCACTAGCTGTCAGCTGATTCAGCACAGTATAATAGGAGACTTTATGTCTTGCCAGAACTTATGTGTTTAGTGCTGATTCACATAATATAGGCTGCTATAATTTAGCTGAATAAAGGGCTCATTATATGGTAAACAGTTGGACAAACTACTTAGCATTAAGGACATCACAGCTTTAATTTAACCTGTGGTGTGACCACCTTTTGCCCCTCTACCTTTACGTATGTCCATTTGCTTAAACTACTCCAATATTGTTCAAGTTCAACATATTTGTTGGTTAAAACACGTCTTCACTTGATCATTAATTCAACGACAAACTGAAGAAACCTAGAATTACTTCGCAAACTCTGTAAGCCCCTTTTTGAAGCCAGTGCAGCCCCTCCTTTCAGAAAAAAACACGCACTGGTTTCCATGTTGAGATGCTGCCATTCACTGGTCAATCCAGCTTAAGTGGAAAACATTTAGAAAACATTGCGTGTTTTAATTTATCTGCTTAGACACTCCCTCATGTTTGATTCACTCCCATCTCACTTATTTTCAAAAAGGTCCAAAAAAAAAACTTCAAAATTTGATCCCTTCCCTCTTAAATAAAGCAATTATTAAAGTTTGCCCAGCACCAGATTGTTTTAATGGTGTATTTGTTGGCAAAAACTGACTAACATCTCCAAGTCTACACATGGTCAATTGTAAGTTATATATGATCCGTGGTTCCTTCTTTAAATCTCTCGAATCTAATTGACAATTAGAATATGATGATATGAGACTTTTGACCCACAACCCCCGCAGGTTTCCACAAAAATACAAAACATGTTTTACTTGATATGTTTGTTAGGTGACTAAAAACAATTCACAAAACTCGCATCATTCACCTAAAATTGTAAAATGCTGAATGCACTTTAGTATAGTTATTAAATCTGCTCTTTGTACACTTTGAATAGTGCATTATGCTGGCTGGGTTCAGATCAGTGTAACTTTCCAGGTGGTTGAGCTTAATGATGTCAGCCATACCAAGTATTTATTCACATGGTTGACTTTTATTTTCCCAAATTCATTTACTCCAAGACTTTAAAATACTGCATTCAAATAAGCCAACCTGATTTGCTTAATGGTGTTTTTTTAAATCAAGCAATGTTCTCTTTCTTCGATCAAATGTACCTGTGAACAAACATTGTTGAGTGCTGATAGGAAAAAAAGAAACATGCTGCCCGTTATAAACTGTCAAGGTTCAATAAACCAGTGAATTTCAAATGGAAATTGGCATGACTAAATAAATAAAGATGATTCATGTTGATGGGAGTGAGAGCAGTTTAGTCATTTTTAAGATATATCCAAGAACCAACTACAGCAAAACAAAAAGTTGCTCCAATATTCAGTCTAATCAGGTCTGATCTACTGTTTGTTAAAAGTTAAACACTCTGTCCTAAAGATTAAATCCAGAGTAAGTGAGTAGACAGCCTGTGACACAGTCAAGAGACTAAACCTTGAAGTGCCTCATAAAATTGAATTTATGGGACACAGATTGAAATGTCTAGATACATATACAGAGAGAAATGTTCCTAGTACATTGACTCCGATGCAAAAAGTATTCAAAACTGCAATACAAAGTCTTACGTCAGATGAGTAAAGGATTAAGGTAAGTAACAAAATATGACATAAAGGGGTGGAAGAACAATTATTTTTTGGCATAGTATTACACGAGGGCACACTGGTACACTGGTAGTGAGTCTCAAAGAGTTGTGTGGTCTCAAAGTTGCGTCAGTATCCAAAACATTTATTTTTGGTGTGGATATTTTTCAGATTTTGTGAGTGTTTACCTGTGTTATGCACTATTTTATTTGTTATCAACTTTCCCTTAAAAAGCACAAGTAACAAGATGCTGCCGTAATAAACAAGCAACCAAAAACATTGTTGAAATCTTAAACCACACAGACCCAAGTCAGTAAATAAACGATAAAAAAGTACAATTACTCAAGAACAAATTTTGCTTTCTTGCATTGAACCTGTGTGTTTGCTTTTGTAGGCAATAGTTGTACTTTCAGGGGCAAATATTGTGCCTTTACCATCATAAGCTTGTTTTACACATTTGTTTCTGGCTTACAAACAAAGACTGACAAAGTATTCAGTTCTTTAACCTAAGTAAAATCAGCATTACACCACTGTTCAAAAAATTACTCCATCACAAGTTAAAAAAGTTTTTAAAAAAGTATAAAAAGTTTTTTAAAACTTCTCTTTTTAGTCAGTATAGTCATTTGTGGAGTTCCTCAGGGTTCAGCTGCAGACCCCCTAATGTTTTCCTTTTGTGTGCCTTAAGTTTGATAAATATGCTGATCTCACTCAGATAGTGCCCCAGAAACACTTCACATGTTTAGCTTATTCACTTCATGTCAATTCTAAATTCTGAGGCACCAATTTCCTACTATGTCAGTTGTTTTGAAAATATAATTACCACTTCCTAACACTAATAATTAAAAAAAAAAATCAGCAATCAATTTAAAATCATCTTAACTCATGTACCGTAAATCCTCTGTAATTAAAACCTGTTGACACTGTGCATAGCATTCTACCCAATCTGTTGGTGACATTACAGATAAACTGTTTCCTCTGTCGCAGCTGTTGCATCCTGTCCTGGACTCGCAGACTGGCCCCTAACTGAAGAGGGTCGTTGCTCACTGCAAGCTCTGGAGGGTGCTTTGAGTTGACGGCCCACCTTTTGTGCCTGACAGTGGAGTTTTTGTATAAGAGCCTGGAATTCCTCTTTTTCAGTGTCCTCCAAGGTTGTGAAACAGATGTTTGTGTTTGATGTTCTCGCAAACCATCATTTGATGCATGATCCTTCTGCCTCTGTATGATATCTTCATATAGAGCCTCTGGCTCCTGAGGTAATGTTCCTGAGTCTGTCTAGCCTCATTCTGACAAGGTGCACGGACAAGAGAATCATAAAGCAGTGGGATTTATCAGGCTCTGTTAATCTTGTAGTAAAGAATGTCTCCTGAATCCTATATCAAAGGCATGTGTGAGATAGAAGTGCAGCATATATGATGGTGACATGACTAAATATTTGTAGTTATTCTCTGACTGCTGTGTGCTGTACAAAAACATTAAAGGACTAAAATGTTAGCAGTGTATTGTTTGTCTACCTCTGTGCACCTCAAACTTTTTGACTATTGCAAAAATGTATTGGGGCACAGGGATTAAATTGAATATTTGGTCCAATAATTCTAGTAATGAAAGATGTGCATCACCATATAAAGTAACATTCTGGGGAGTCAGTAAATTATCATACTCAATAAATTTTATGTTCAAGGAGCTAAATATTTGATCATTTGGGGCAAAATGCTATGATAACGCGAGGAAAGGGAATAATGAGATAAGTTAAACTTATGGTTAGATGATTGTATTTATTCACCAGATGGGAACCATATAAATGTTTAAATCTTGGCCAGTGCATTTTTAATATATTTAAATCTCTCTGATAAAACATACATAAAACAATGCCCAAATTTCTTCTTTATATGAGTATATATCAGGATGAAACTGCCCCTTAGGAGGATAGAAGTACAGTATGTTAACCAGATGTAAGAACTTCTTAAAAACACATTCAAGTTCTCACTAGATCCTGTGGAACAATATGTGACTGTCATGATGATGATGGTCCAGATGATCACACAAAATCCTTACTGCTGATGAGCACAGACTCTGCCCTGCAGACACCTTGTAGCATCAGTAAGGAAAACAGTTTCCCTTGAATTTTAACCATGACCTCTATCACAGTATCGCGCTTTGCAAAGTAAAGCCTGTTTTTATCAGGACTGTCTTTGAATGGAACTCAAACCAGATGGAAGGAAATTGGAGATAAATGCAGCTGGAGTCGTTGTAAGAGCAGGACCTTTTGGTGGTACAGGATGAGACAGCAGTGATGTCATTGCATGTGGGATGTTGCATGCATGTAGATCAGTATGAAGGAGAAATGCAATACTAATGACATTTTGATAAACTCAACAGTGGCTTTTGCAGTAGTCTCATTCAAATGTATCTCTTAAATTTTATCACTTTATTTGTTCTATAGGTTTGATCATTTCAATAATAAATTTAGAGAACAGTCCCTATAAAACAAAGTTTATCCGTGTGAAAGACTCCTGATCAGTAGTATTTTACATCACTGTGTTTTATTACAGAAAATAAGATTTATTGAAATGATACTTTTTACTTGCATATCATATATCTTCAGGTATTAACAATTATAGTCATACTAAAGTGAGATATGGGATATTTACAATATTTAACAAAGCATTAATGAGTTCTGCACATGCATTGAAGATTTAAAACTCATCCATGTTACTTAACATCAAATAGTCATTGAGGAATCAGACATGAATTCACAGGAGGAAGTTTGGTATAATAAAGTATAAAATTGTATGGTACAGTATAGTGAAATATAATATAGTGAAATATAGTATAGTGGATTTTAAGTGCTGTTCAAAAACAGAGAATTTGGCTATTTATTTATTTATACATCATGTTTTATATGCTATATGACTCCACTACTAACATCTGTTTAAATAAGAAACATCTATAAGTAATATCCCACTGTAGGTGCGAGCCATAAAGCCTGGCATTAAGCTCGGGATCCTAAAACACCTTCAGCAAGATGTTTTTTTAGTTTTATTGCCTGTGAGGAAACGTTCTAAGCTCTGTACAACAGTTGTTCCAGCTGAAATGAGGTGGTCCAGGTGAGTGAAGGCATACATCCTGTAAACAGAAGTCACAAAACTGCAAAATCTTCTGGCTCCTTCAACCTTTTCTCTGGCACGGTGCCATACTGTGGTAGCACCCTCGGAGGGATGAAAAGTTTCAAAGCAAGATCTGATTATGTGGTGAGCAAGTTGAAAAAGAACCCAGTGCTAAAAATACAGCGTGCAGGGGAGATAACATCTAGAAGTTACAGATACAACAGACACCTGAATTAGACACGGAGCACCGATCTCCTCCAGACAGACAGAAAAAAAAAAAAATCATAAGGCAACCTCTTCAAAATCATTTGATCATTTTGTGTATGAAAAAAGAGCTTTTCTTTTGAAGTTGCACTGAGGACCCGGCTTGATTACCATTTGAGATTGAACAAGATCTGGTGAAAGGTAGAAAAAATTGCTGCTGGCAGGCCTCTTCATTACATCTTTGAGTTGGCTTAAACGAAGTATCTGGGGTATTTCTGACAGAGCCACTCTTCTCGGCCTGGATTTAACCCTCTACGTTCCACTTTTGCTGCACGACTGCATCTGGGAGCCAGCTGCAGCTCTTTGTATACAGCATGCAAGTGTGTCTGAGTCTGATTAGGGTCACTGGAGGGTCTGTCTCATTCAATACACAGCTGATTGACCAACTGGGAGGTCACAAAAGTTCCAATATGCAGGGCCCAAGAAATCATATAAATGAAATGTTGAAGAGTGCACTTTTCATAGGGATGACAAAAGGCACCTGAAATAGGTTATTCAGACAGACATGAAAAGATTAAGAGCTATTGAGTTGTTACAGGCAGCTAACAGCTGATGACATCTCGTCAAAATAAGTAAGTTTTTAAATTCATGAAATTCAGTGCTGTCACTTAAAATTAAGTGGCAACTAAGTTATATATTTTTTTAATTTTGGTGTGCTGCAAAAGAAAGGTAAACTTATACCTACATAACACAACAGTGTGTTAGGAACCTGAAGATTACAGAAAGAAAAAGTAAACAAATTATTATTTTTGTTAAAAATGGTTTATTGGACAAGGAAGATTACAAATCTGATCCCTTGATGGTAACCATCAACCATCTGTTTATGCAGGCCAACTCTTAAAATGAATGACCACATGGAAAATATTAGCAGCCAATGAAAGGAAAAAAAGTACAAAAGATGAAAATGTAACAAAATATCATGACCGTTGTGATACAAGCACTAAAACTACATGCACGACAAAGTTTTAAAAA
Organism: Ctenochaetus hawaiiensis; assembly: GCA_029783645.1. Taxonomy (NCBI): domain Eukaryota; kingdom Metazoa; phylum Chordata; class Actinopteri; order Acanthuriformes; family Acanthuridae; genus Ctenochaetus; species Ctenochaetus hawaiiensis. Next base: position 1,781,648 of record JAPZDY010000020.1, read on the forward strand.
GAAAAAAATGTTAGGGTGAAATAAATATAGAAAACAACAAAAAGGTTAAAAGTTTTTTCTAAGAAATGAGGTTAGGGTTGCAATCTGAAAAAAAAAACTTACATCTAATACTCATCTGTGTTGCAGACTGTTTCTTGAACTACTGGACTGTATCAGTGAAACAGATAGACAAGTGGGACAAGAGGCAGGTGTGTGTGTGTGTGTGTGAGTGTGTGTGTGTATGTCTGTGCGTCGTAATTCAAACAAGACATCATGTGTATTCGTTTTCTGAAGACCAAGGCACTCATCTTTTACATCAAATACTTGTGTACACCAAATTCTGAGCAAATTTCACCATCAAGTGCAAACTTACAGTACAAAGCGACTCGTTTGGGCTTCAGTCGTGTGAACTGAAGTAAGTGAACTCTTGCAGGTGCAGTGAACCTCTTTAAACATGCATCAGGGTTTATTTCTGTACTGGTCAACAGTACTGTCCACTAAGGTTCTTCTGAGTCTTAAACCTTTTTTAAAATTTTTTTACACAATATTTTTGTAACCAGTTGTCAGAATAGTTGGTGATATACACAAAAACAATACTCAAAAGATTTTTTTTCTTGGTTCATTCTTTTACCTCTGACCTCTCAAACTATATTTCAGTCAAAGTTTAGTTACACTGAGTTAAAACATTAATATGGTAAGACTAAAAACAACTGAGACAGAGTGTAAAAGTGACAGAGACAGAGCATGATTTGTGATATTAGATGAGTGGTCCCCACATTCTTCTTTTTAAAACATCAGTAGAAACTAAACCGTTTCTGTTTTCTTTTCTCATCAGAGACTCAACCTTTAGGCCTTCTCCAGTGACTTATAGTATTCTTTCAGCACAGCCCAGGCCTTCGGCGCCATGAAGCCGTCAGGAGGATTCTCTCCCTCACGAGCCATCTTCCGCATACGTGTGCCTGAGATGAAATCATAATCTTGATGGCTGGAAAGAGAAAATAAGTGTTTTGAGTACCAGACGTATTTTTACAATCAATGAAATGATGCTTATCAACAGCACAGGAAATATGAGCCAACAATAACTGACCGCTACCAAAATAAAGCTCTTAGAACACAACGTATCCCACTTCAGATCGGCCCTGATTCTTGAGTTCGGCTAGGGACATTTCTATATCCTATCCAGAGCCATTAGACAAGGAGACTGTTTGTGTATGAGAATATTTATATTGCAGAGCTGGACATTTTCACTGATTCATTAGCAGTTCCTCACAAATCACTCCGTGGCTGGAGGGATACTGTAACACTCCAGGAAGCACCAGCACACGATTGCAATGATGGTTGTAAAGTGAGACCAGAGCATCTGACTTTCAATTTTAATAAATCCTTCAAATTCAGCGTGTTGGAGTTGATGTATGATTTATATGTCAGTGTGTGCAAGACTTTCTGGGACTTTACAACACACTTCTGTCTGCCACTGAACCTTTTTTGTTACTACCAGTTGCCAAAGTCAATTTTTTTTTAATCTCTCACACAAAACTGTTTCGAAAAATTCCCTACACTGCGTGTGAATTCACCTACAATTTATGTTAAAAAAAAAAGATCAATACTCCACGATGAGAGGTTAAGGTTCCTGTTAGTTCTTTCCATATACCTTGTATAAGGTGGTGAGTTTAGCTAGTTCATCTTACGTAAGCCTGAATGTTTATGCAACTTCCGAGCAAAAGATTAGGTGATATTTTACTTTTAGAATAAAGTCACTTAAAAGAAAATATCAAACAATGAGTAACTTGGTACTTCTGACCAAATGCTTTTCAATGCAACAATGCCTGTTTCTGGTATAACTGTAAAATTATTTACAAAAAACAAACAAATATTTGTGAAACTCTATTATCAAAGAAAACCCTTAATGCTAGTTAAGACAACTTAAAAACAAACTACATACTGTCAAATGACCCCACCACTAAACTGTCTCTGCATGTAGGAATTTGACTGTCACACACTTCAAATTCAGCACCATCAGGGAGCTTCAATCTAATTATCAGAGACTATGGAAGGTAACTTTCAAACATTCAAACATCTACTTTGTGCTCTCTCTTTGTGACGAACGGCTTTTCACTGCACATCCTGATATGAAAAACTCTGTTTGGAGCCAGCAGACTTCAGCTTAGACTGGTGCTGAACTCAGTACTGGCACAAGTCCCTGACATGTTTAGTAGACTCGTCTATTACTGTCAGGGATAATTAAGACAGTTTCAGACAAATTGTAAGCAGACAGTTTGACTTATCTGACATTACATTAAAAAAGGGTCAAGTTCTACTGTTTGTGAGTGAAAAATTTCTATTCATTAATACATGTCGGAGCACATCATGTTTCTTTGAAACAATGAGAAACTGAGAAGAAGACCCAATAAGGTCACATGGCAAGAGGTAAAAGAACTCCAGGCAAATTCTTCCGAGAGCAATTTTATACAGTGTCAAATTAGAAACAGCTTGCTTGTGATGTGTGTCATTGCAGTTCAGAGAAAGATTGAGGGGCTTGTCTGTTATTAGGACAAGCATCCATATTCTTCCTGAAATTTGGCAAGGCGCTGTCAGCCTGCATGAGAGAACAGAATGCTATAAATCTAACTGAGTGACGACTACAGAAAGGTGGAAATCCAGCTACAATATCGCATTTTCTCTCTAACATTATCCTTAAGTGATAACCGAGCTGGTTTTAAGAGCTGGTTTTAGCCGGTGGGGTTATTTTACATGCCTAATAATACTACGAATCATTTTATAAACTTGCGTGACTATGTGCACTATCACCAATTTTTCTACTATTGAAACATTTGCACATGAAGAAATTTGAATATGTTTCTAATTTTTTTCCTTGAATTTTTATCCTTGCATTTTTTTTATTTTATTCTTCTTTTATGTATATTTTCCCACTTGTCTAAATGGGTATAACACACTGTATTTCAATTCAGATTTACTTGTGCAAGGGACATATAAAAGCTTTGAATCTTTTTATTTAAGACTGATGAAAAACTGATTTATTTCACTGTTTTCTTTCTACGTCAGTCAATATTTTAAACTGACATTTACTGCTATTGTTACAGAATTTGACCCTTTTGAAAAACAAAAAAATGTCTTGATCACCCATTCCCCTATAAGATAAATGATAAATTGAGGTTTTATTCCAATGTGGAAAAAAGGTACCATTCCACCAAACAGAGATTTAAGTGTTTCAAAATCAGAGCAGATTTTTTTTTTTTTCTAACCAGGTCATGTCATAATTTTAAAGTCACGGAAATCTAAAGAAAGGGTTGGTCATATTTTACAACATATTTTTAGCAGCACTTAAGGTACTAGATGTTCTCTGCAAACCATTCGACTTCATAAATATGCATCATGGAAAACAAAGCAAATCATTTGGTCTGGCCATATTTATTTCAACATTCCAAGCCAAACTTGGCTGAGTTGCATAACCTGACGATGAAGGCTGCATCAAATCTGTATGAGAGGAAGTGAGATTGCATGATTTTTTGTTCGTCATCATGTGCAGGGTCCATATGCAAACTTTAATTAATAGCAGGTCTTCGTAATTTCTGAGCAACAACAAAGCCCATAAAAATCAACAAAACCTTTTAACTGCATTATAAAGACAAACAGTTCTTGTTATTCTTGGCTTGGTATTTTTTACTGTCGATAAAGGAGACCAAGGAGTGGATGAAAGAGATTTTTTAAACAAGACAAGCCTGAGGAGTAATTCATTTGGAGAGTGTAATTTCTGTTTAGGCTGCTGGTTCTAATTGGGCTAAATGAGAGGTATTATTCTAGACTAAATCTGCAAATAAGCTATTTAATTTAATGTAACCGAGCACTGCTGCTTTGACTCAAACTAAGACCCTAATAGAGACTAATTAAAGAAAAAACACAGGCCTTTAAAATTAGATTATGACATTAGAGTACTCACTTTTTTGGATCGTAGAAGTCCATTGCTCTTTTGACCTTATTGTAAGCAGCGACTTTAAAGGGTACGATCTCCAGGGTGATGAGGCCTGGAGCCATGGTAAGGACCTTGGCCCCGTGAGTGGGATCGTACAGGTCCTTCCCTGTGTCAGGGTGCGGCATGCCAGCAGGGTCGCGGCCCACAATGTAGAAGTTGGCTCCGGCCACCATTCGAGCTCTGCAATGCCACTGAACCTGTGGACCAGGAGAAAATAAAGACTGAAAACAGTGGACAAACACTAAAAAACTGGAAAAACATCTCCAAGCAATGCCTGATATTTGACAAAAAAGTGTTTGATAATCAACTTTTCCTTTGTGCTGTGGCCGATTTTACAGAAGACAATTATATTTTAGTACAATAAAGATGCCTTTTTTAATACAGTGGGTGAACCAATTTGTTTTTTACCATTGACAATGTTTAGGACCTGCACATCTTAAAATACTGTCTAAAAAACTGTGTAGTATATAAAGTCTCTTACATTTGCACAATTCTTAAAATTTAGAACAAGCTAAAAAAGAAAAAAAACAAAAGCTCTGAAGATCTTCTGTTTTTTATTATCAAGAACTGTCTGAATGTCCCCATCACTACTTGGCAGTTAATAATACAAGGGCCATTAGGTTTTTGTATAATTAAGGATTTTATGATTTTCAAATTGCCATAAAAAAGGAAGTGGCAGAAATTTAGTGTGGTGCTAAAACACCAGAGAGGCAGTTTTAATATTTGAGTGGCAGGCAGACCATGGGCATATGTTGTTTTTAAAGGGTAAATAAGGTCAGAGCTCAGCATGACTCTCTAAACCTCCTATCCAGAATCACAAACTAAATAAATATACAGCCTGACATCCACCAGCCCCCAATCTGCTCTCAATAAGTTGTGCTGCAGCTTTCCCA
>JAPZDY010000020.1:1788559-1802208 GCA_029783645.1 Ctenochaetus hawaiiensis
TCCATACTTTACAAACGGACAGATTTCAGTTTGATCTTTCAAACTATACATCAAAGTCAGAGAGTTGTCAGCAGTGGAGGTGTCTACGTGATGTGATCAATAACCACTTGGCTGCCTCATAAGAAGTTCTCAGGATCATGTCGTGATTTGTATTCCACACTCCAATTAATCCAACCTGTCCACTGCTGGCCTTAAAGGAGCCATGAAAGATGTTTAACAGTCTTATTCTTTGGAGAGATCAGCAGCATAGACAAACCGCAATTTATTTTCTTCACATAAGTGAGTGGAAAATATAATGTCTGCCTTGATGTATCGAAGGAGCATGCCTACACGTACACATTAGGTCTGTTTAAGCATTATGGTGGAGAGGCCCCAGGACTTTACATGTAAAAAAAAAAAGAAAAGAAAAGGGGGGGGGCCCTGGCCAAATAAACAGCCAGTACACCATTTCCGACAAAGGGGGCTCCTGTCTGAGTGATGGACAGGTAAACAGGAAACAGTGGATAAACCACATGTAATATGGAGCAGGTCGTTTCTGGTTGGAGCACGGCGGGATAAAAGAGATGTGGCTACCAGCCCAGAAAAGTGTCGACAGACCGGCTCCGGCATGAGGAGCTAAAACATAAAGTCATGTATACATACACTCCCTAATGAGTGACACCTTAATCCCGACAAGCTGAACACACATGGTCGGCTGCGGCAGGTGAGAGTGGATAAAGAGTGACAGTTGTGGAAATGCAGAGCACTCAGCATGTGTTTAAAGTCAACCCTGGGCAGTCAGGTGTTGACACTGGAGAGTTATGGTACCAATTTACGGAACTGGCAGCCTCTTGCACCTTAAAACACATTACCAAGCCAGATTTAATTATGAACAAGGTGAGACAAAAAAAAAAAAGATATCTGATGAAATCAAAAACATCTCACAACTAGGCTAAAATATGAAGACAGCTGTGGGCCCGTGTTCAAGTTAATCTCCGTCCAGAATTTTTAGCAGCGTGGGGCTTTAAAAATGAGCCAGTCAGATTTATAGTAAGTCTGACCCCAGGGAGTGAAATCACAAAATAGCACATAGATCGTTTTTTTTCTTGCACCTTTACCAATATCCAAGCAGCCAACCAACTGCACTAATCCTGAAAGCAATTGGATTTTAAATTAAGTTTTTATAAAGTAGCCTCAAATTCCCAGCTTACATAGATGGCGTTAAAAAAGGGCAATGATCTCAGCCTGTGACAAAAGCTCATTCTGATCCTTTCCAGCTACAAACCAATGCCATTTTCCACAGGGTGTACAGGATCATATCAGGACCTTATCTCGCCACTGAGTCTACCTGAGCCACCCAGCAGTTGATAAGGGACAGATGGAAACAATTCCAGGGTATATTTGGAGATGGGCTGGGTGAGCGGAAAGGTGGATGCTGGCAGGGATCCCACAGCTGTGCAGTGCTCTCTAAAACGCATTTGGTGGAGGCTGAGTGAGACTCAGCATCCAAATATAACACCTGCAAAATGAGGGTGGACCGAGAAGATCCAAGTGATTACACTGGGCGTTCTGACAGACTGTGAGAAAAGCTCCACTCCTCCACCTATTCAGTCTTTCCATAAGCAATGTGAAAAGGCCAGCTCGGATCTGTGTTCTATCAGTGCTGAATCCAGGGAGGCGGTTTCACATGCAGTGTTTATCACATAGCACACTGAGACAGACAGTCTGCAGCTCCTTCATGCTGTTCAGTACTTTCCCCAAGGTTGAGCTTATGTTTTCTACAGCATTTCAATCATACTGGCCTATTTTATAGCTTCATTTTCCCAGAGAATGAAAACTGTGACCTTAAACGTCTCATTCAGAAACCTGCCTTGATGTAGGGGTGATCCTTGCAGGTGGTGCCCCACTGGCGAGCACATCGCTCCTCTTTGCGATGTTCATAAAACTCAGGGTTGCGCAGGATGGCCACTCGTCTGCCTTCATAGACCAAAGCAATGGCTGTCACACCATCTAAACGCTCTTTATCAGCAGTGGACACCGGCAGAACCACAGGCACTGACAGGTTGATGACGCCACCTAGGACACCAGACAACAAAGAACATTTCAAAAAAGGGTGAGGGCATATTTATGCAGCAATAAAATACATTAGTGTGGCAACTAATTACTATATTAAATATGATGAAATCTGTTCTCTTGTACTTGTCAAAAAGATGTTAGAAAATAGTGAAACATGCATTTTCATATTTACAAAAGGTGACATTTTAATCGCTTGTTTTTGGACCAACAGTCCATATGTATGTATATGCAACCCTAAATGACTGACACTGACTGACAAAATGTTATTTTGTAGCATGTTAAAATAAGAATGAAGATGGTGACATTGAGTTAGTTGCTACAACTTGGCTGTAGAACAGCCAAAACATGACACAAGAGGGTTGAGAACTTGGAGCTGTCTGCAGTGTTTCTACAGAATAAAAAAGGGGCTTCTGCAAATTAATGCTGTGACCTTGAGACAAGAGATCTCCCTTTTATTACTGCTGTTTTGTCCCGTCTATTTCTGAAGCAGTTTCCTCATTTAAAGGATTTGGTGTCATTTCCACCTGCTGACATTTTGTAACTGATTTGACCAGCTGGCTTTGCTAAGAGCTGATCTGCTGCTCCGAGAGGTGATGCTCCTCACAGTCTAAACCTGTAGATGGACAGACTGTTAGAGAAGAGTGTTATCCATAGACTTCAGCGGGGGGTGGAGCCAATGTGATGTGGAACCAGTCATTGATACCTTGACCAGCTGCCTGACAGGTAACGCCATGAGCCAGCTTTGGTCAAATTGAGATGGGTCACTTTACAGTTTGCAACATTTCCCTTCAACATACTAAAACCAGTTGTGTCTCCTCACAAACTTTAAATATGAAGTGGACCTTACAGGCAGCTTGTGGACTCAGTGACCACTTGCGTGTAGTATGATTTGATGGTTTTGGGAGTGGGATCTCTTTTCTTTGCATCATGTATGAACACAAAGGCAACGTTATACACATTATTGCCACTTTTTTCAAGCTACTCCGCTGAACAGCAGTTGGTGGCAGTAATGGTCTGAGAAGCAAGCTAGCAAACATACATGTAAACATTATTTAAATTTTTTTTACATGCTGCATTTGCTTCTTAAATGTTTAATGAGGAAGGAAATGTATTCAGCATATCTTAAGGATGCAAACAGTGTGTTATATTATTAAACTCTGACTGTAAATGTAAATAGTTTTTATTACACAACAGTCCAGAGGGGACATTTAGCATCAGATAATGATCTAAGAAGCCCAATGTAAAGGATCCCGATTCAAAGCACTGAGACAATGAAAACAGTCATCCTACAAAAGGCAGGTTAAAATGTTCAAAGGTTAGGTATCAACACAACAGCTCAACCATTCTAATTAAGTTTCCATGCTGTACCCCTTCAGGCTAAATGTGGAATATACAGCTAAACCACAGGCTTCAGTGAGTCTTCAAGGCTGCAATTTAAGAAGCTTGTGGAGGAAAATCCCTTATTAAGCTAAGCTGGATCTTGACCCTCTCTCATTTTATGATTCGGGGCTGTGTAGTGACGGCGTTGTGTTGGCAGCTTCATTTTGCCGTCCAGGTTGATGAAAACATTTTGGACCGGCACGCTTTTCACATCACATCAGATCAAATGTAGTGGAAACAGGAAGGGACGCCGACTGTTGCGGCCCCCACCCTCCCCCCCTGGAACCTCCTCCTGTCCCCTCTGTCACTGTGTGGAGCTAACAGCTGGTTTTAATAAAACACACACACATACAAAAGACTGCCAAATGTCCAGGCAGGAGAGACACAAGCTTGAATTTGAGTCTCTGTTTATTTTTCAGACTATTTGATTAGCAGAGCATGCCGTTTTTGCTTTTCAGCCAGTTTTAGTGTTTAAGTGCTGGCGTTCGCTGTCAAATCCCTGGGCGGAAGTGAAAATAGACAAATGGTGGTGTGGGGTGTCAATCAATACAGGAGCCTCTTCCTCTGTGTCACTCTCCCTCCAGACCGACGGGAAACGTGGAATCAAGACTTTTTGCATCAATATATATTTTTGTCTCTTTCCGTCCAGACAGCTTAGTTTCTCAGGCTTGCTAGAATTTGATGGTTTTACCCTTCAGTGAGGACAGTGGTTGTAATATATACCTGTCAAAATCTTAAAATGAAATACAGGCTGTTTTAATGTTCAATTTTTTTCAAATGTATTTTTCATTTTGAGGTTTTAGTGGTCATATGGGCAATAAAAATAAATGGCTTTTTCTTGGAATTTCAAACAATTCATAAGAAATTGTTTTTATTACACTGAGAGACTCTTCACCCAATGTGATTTTCCTTTTCTATAAAGTACAAGGGAAGAAATACAAGGTGTTCCTGAGCTTTGGGTGCAAATGAACTTATGTCACCTGCAAGACATATAAAATCATCATTCTTTAAATTCTGCAAGCTACAATTAGCCTAATTCCCAATTAAGTCAGAGTGTCATTCTGCCACCTTGCCATGTTGGACATCACTGCTGTATAATCCGGCACTTCCTCAGCAGCCTCTTTTAAAAGTCTCAACAAGTTCAAGATTGAACAAAATATACTGACGTTTACAGGGACACATGCAGGGAGTATTTGTTGATCTAATTTAACACTTCATTTGATCAAAGTGCTCAATTTTTTAGGGGAAAGATGCAAAATATGTAAGAGGGAAATGCAAAGACCTACAGCTGACAGATTTGAGGTTAAACTGACAAAAATAACACAGAACTCACAGGTGTCAAACTGTAGACACTATCACAACCATTTGGCTAAGAGCTAACAGATGTGCTAAAAAGTACAGATAAACTGAGTGTACATATTGGTCCTCACAGTGCTCTGGCACTGGGGTTCCCAATCTTTCCCATGTCTAAGCTTATTGGACCCATCTAACTTTTTGTTTTTGTGCAAGATGCCTTTAAAAACTCATTGACGATACAGCAGCAAATGTAAACATTGCAGGAAATGCAACTGTTAAAGTTCATGTATGCTGCCTCAATACTTCAAGGTTTACCTTGGCAGGAGTTCTTAATTCTTTGCATCTGAAATGTTTGTCAGCTTGGCTGTTAGTCAGCTTATCAGGTTTTTCCATTTCAAAAACCTGTGTATTTTTGTAAGTGAGCACTAGCAAGTTAGATGCAAGTGAGCCAACTGGTGTGCTGAACTGCAGCAGTAGATCAGCTTTGGGCAGCTTTAGAAACATTAATATACATCTTACACAATAATAATAAAAATAAAAATGATTATTATTATTACTGGAAGTACTAGTAGTATTCAACCTTATTTCTTTTATTTTTTATTTTCCTTCATCTTTACTCCAAATTACTGAGGCGCCCTGGTACCAGCTGGCCACCTCCAACTTGGACAACTATGTCTCTAGTACACATGCATAACATACAGTTATAAAAGTGACAGAAAGTTCTTAATTAACATAACATTTAGGTTCATTTGAGAGAAATCAGTACTGATTTTTAACAGAGAGCCATTTACTATTCCTGAGTGGCCCATTTTGTGAGCTCTCATCTCCATCTAGTGTCCATTCTTTACTATGACAACACTGAATTTTTTGAGATCTGTAATTTGTCTTTTTCTTAGAAACAAAGACACCTTACCATCCAGCAGACAGTCGAAATGAAGACACTGCAAATACTCTCTCTCTCTCATAAAGCCATTCAGAGGAGTGGCCCAGCCTTCAGCCAGCACCTGCACCCACTGCATGTCCAGCTGAGGATCATACACACAGTCACATACAGTAGGTTACATCCTGAACAACAACTCATTGCAAATGTAGTTCAAATGCATATATGGGACATAAGTAAATGTGTAAAAAAGGTTTATAAAAAAGCTTTTAATTGTTATTTTGTTTCACTAATTTCTTAAGATTCTTAGAATAACATCGATCAAAATGAAAATTCAGAAGCACCTTCCCAATCTGTACAGCGGGCAGAGTCTCTGCATCAGCCTTAGCCAGGTCCAGTTTATTCTCCTGGACATACAGCTCTTTCACTTCATAGGATGCATCAATAGGAACTATATCCTGCAGGATTAAAAAATGGAAAAAATTAATGATCATAAATGAATCTTACTAAGCATCCAACAAAATCAAGCCTTTGGTGAAGGATTACTAGTTACTATAGAAACACTGATTCATGTAATACAGTGGCAAAGCAGTGACATCAACAGTGATGCAAATATGCGGCGGCACTGCGCCCTAGTGGTCTTAAGAGGAACAACAGTACAGTTCTATGTAAGGCCTGTAGCTGTCTTGTAATGGTCATACAGATGTTCTTCAAAGGGGACATAACCAATGAATACAACAAGCAGCTGTTTCTATACATCATGCACATAATTCAAACATGTCAAAGCAGAATATTTCTTCCTCTCACCCGCTCCTGAAGCAGGTCAACAAGCTGTTGTATGCACTCGTTCACACTGCAGGAGTCAGTCTTCAGCACCAGCTCAGGGGCCTCTGGCTTCTCATACTCTGAGTCAATTCCAGTGAAACCTATAAAAATTTTTAAAAATTTTAAAAGAATTAAATCCACAGTCAGAGCTTGAACTTCTATGAATTATCAAACTCCTTCTTAATGTGAAAAGCTTAAATTCATTATCTTTCCATTACTGTACAGATTTGAATTAACACTGTATGGATCAGGCAAGCAGCCACTCACAATAACTAAACTAAATAAGCACTTGTAAACCAAATACGACCGCTAACTAATAAATGCAAAACAAACATAAATAACTACTTCATCTACACTCTCTAATCAAGAAATCTTACACAAAAACGTTTTGGCACAGATACAGCTGTTAGTGATAACCTGTAAGTTAAATCAGAACTTGTCCTTTTTCTTGCAGATTAAAATGCAGATTCAGAGAGAAGGTAAACACTAAATTCCATCTCATTAAAAAAATAACTATTTATGACAACAGGGAGCCCAAAATGAAAACTAAAACAGCATGAAAAAACAAAATGAGGAAACTGGGTCAAGATCACCACATTCTGTGCACAACACCACAATGTGATAAGGCAAAGTTCCTCAAGCAGTGATGCATCAGTTTTCTTGTAGCTGTCAAGTCATTTTTTTGTGTGCTCTGACATAAAAACAGTAGCAGAAGCCAAAAGTGCGGGAAACTTTCTTTGTTTCGTGTGACAAACAACAGCAGAATTAACACTAATGAAAATGCGAATGCACAGTCCATGGATCAATGGAAAAATAAAATAAATCCAAGATTTTAAAAGTGTACATTAACTCTCTTCTCTGGAGCAGCTACTGTGAATGCTACAGAGCACAGTGTAACAGATGTGATTTCACATCAGTCAAAGTATGAACCCTGAATGTCCGGATCACATGACACATATAATGATCCAGGCTTTGTTTGGAGCAAATGATGCGCTGCAAATAAACAGCATTAAACTATACTTCACCTCTTATCTCCCCTGCTCTGGCTCTCTTGTACAGCCCCTTCACATCTCTCTGCTCACAGACATCCAGCGGAGCGTCCACAAAAACCTCAAAGAACGGCAGCCCTGCAGCCTCGTGGATCTTCCTGGCATTTAGGCGATCCTGACAGGTGACAGCCAAACATACAGTAAGACACCCTTGATTTAGCCAAAGAGGTAGTGAGAGATAGTGCTCTGTGGTGGCTGCTTGGGTTTAGTTTTTATCAAGAAAAAGTTTTGTTTTCTGCTGAATGAGAACACAGTACAACAGATCTTATCACAGCAAGAATTGGTTTCCAGTAATAGAAAATAAAGGTAAAAATACATCTTATATTGTAGTTGGAAAGAGGTAAATAGTTTTTGAACTGCAAATTGTGTAGTTCAGAGTTTATAGTAAAGGTTTTGTAAATTTAATTTAATTCAGTTTGGTTTCATATGTAATGTGTATAATTCAAGACCAGAACATAAAAAATCCTGTCTCTAAATGCTCAGCTTTATCATGCTACATCACAACTTACACGTTTATCTTTTGAACAGTCATCACCAGTTGCAGTAGGATAATGAGGATGTTCAATGACAAACTGAGGAACATCATCTTTATCAACCCATCATCTAAAGGTAATTCAAAAATAGATGAGAAATTGACTGTGCTCTAAGACACTAGCTTGTTGATGCTGATTTCCTTTTAGTCTTGAACCAAACAGGTCAAAGACAGGCTTTTTTTTTATCTATATACAATTTAATAAAGTCTGCATAACGGATTGAGAGACACATTTACAAGAATACCACTGCCACATTTCTCCTTTCTCCAATTTAATCCCTGATGCTTTCTTTGGAGAATTACTCACTCTGCTGTAAGGAGAAATGAAGCTGGCGATGCAGACCAGCCCAGCATCAGCAAAAAGCCGGGCAACCTCAGCAATTCGTCTAATGTTCTCTTCACGGTCCTCTGGGCTGAAGCCTAGGTTTTTGTTTAGGCCCTGACGGATGTTGTCCCCATCCAGTGTGTAGCAGGGGATACCATGACACACCAGGTACTCCTCCAGAGCCATGCTCACAGTGGTCTTCCCTGCACCCGACAAACCTTGGCACAGAAGAAAACAACCCTTCCTGTCAAATTACGAAACAGTTACGAAAAATCTGGTTCTGTAAGTTTAAGCTGCTGACGTCTCACAACCTACCACTCAGCCAAACAGTGCATCCCCTGAAGCCTCCTCGTGTGCCCACAACTTGTCCACGCTTGTTTCGGCTAACATGATGAGCTTGATAGGTGACGTTAGTTGCACGTTGCATTCCCTGAAATTATAGGTTTACCAGTAATTCAGACCACTTTTGCCCTCATTCAAATTGCCCTCATTCTACAGAAAAAAAACACATTAAAGATTACAGGATAGAGGGTTAACTTGTACAGATGAGGCCTTGCAAGTGCATCACATCAGAAAACACCTTAAAAGTGGCTTTTGAAATCTGGATCCTCAGAAATGTGTATGTTGTTCTCTTACATGAAGAAAGCCTGGGACATGTATGTAGAGCTGATTGTAAAAGTTCTTGCCATTATCAAGTAATCTCTTGATTGTTTTCTCTTTCAGCCATTTTATTAATAAATTGCTATGAAACTTTTACCACCAGGTATTACTGTGATATGATACTGGCCGTTTTCATTGAAAATTAATTGAAAGATTTATCAATTAGTAAAACTGTTGACTGGCCAAGACTGTGTGTTTGTCTGCTGTTCAAGCTCTCATGGTCTGTTGTGTACTGGTGGTTAACAAATGTGTGGATGTTACAGTATTATCCTTGATGATTTTAAACTCTGCAGCTCAGATTTAGTTCAAATCAGATTTTAATCATCATTCAATCTGAGGACTTCGTGCACGCAGCAGTAGGTTACCTGGCAAAGGTTTTATATTTTACCGAAACTGATGCTGAAGCCATGAAGGGTAATGATATCACAGCTGCAAGGGCACTAACCAAACATTTGATGCCCTTCCAAAAAATACATTGGCAACTGACTGATTAGACACCTTTTTTTCAGTTAACTGTCAATGCTAGAAGCCAAGGCGTTAAAATGTCGAGCTGCCGTTGCCGTATTGCAGTATAACATTAAGCAAGCTAGCTGCCTGAATCGTTAGCTTGTTAGCTCATTAGTAGCTGGTTAGACGTGGACGGAAGTGATGGATCTATGCGTTGAATTAACACAACTTGGAGACAGAAAACTCACCCAGCTCTCGGCAGCGTTGCTTAGCTTCTGTTTCTTGCTCGAGTTGCCATATGTCTCCATGGCTGGCGGCGGTCAGCGGCTGAATTAACCGAATACCTCTTTTTCAAAACACAAAATAACGTCAAACCGCTTGGCCCTTATTTTACCAGTACAGGTATACCTTAATTTCTTTGGCACAGGTTTCCTCGGTGAATGGAGGACCCCGGAGCCGACAAGGCTGGCACAACAACCGGGAAGAGCTTCTCCCCAGAAGCCACGTAACCGGCGACGGAATGACGCATTTCCTCAGCCAGCGTTCGGCTCGTCGTAGAGCTGATCTGAAGTCGGTTTTGTTTCGTTATTATCTCTCAGCACAGTGACGGCCTAAATGGCTCAACTGACCTGCAACAAGTATTCCAAAGCAACTATTTTCACGGTCACAAAGCATCTTATTACGATATCATGCGATTTAATCTTTCGAGACAAGCTATTTATGTTTTTAAAAATGGTATATTTTAGCAAGCATAGAGACATTTTAAATTACTTAAATTAGTTGGAATGATTTAAGGTTTAAGAGCAAATATCTAAATATCAATTGTAATTGCGTTTTCTTGTAATCACTACATTTAAAAAATATGGCAGAAATTGAATAAAGCTTATATTATATCAATAACAAATCCATAATTACCTACATTTAACCAAATAGCCTGCTCTCCCCCCGCTGGTGTAAAATGCGAATATATTTTAGATAACCTATTTGAAAATTACCAGAGTTACAAGGTGGATGCTTGTGCTTATTACAGGGCAGTTTCTCAGAATTAAAGAGGATGCTAGGCAGGAGGTTGGGTACAGAGGCTGGATGGGTCTAAGAATATGTGGAGCTGGGGAGGAGCGCTCTTTGAAAAAGCAAGCGGCTCTGTCGTATGTTCTAGCAGTCCAGCCTGAGCAGAGCAGCGATCAGAGCGCAGCATCAGGGATTTAAGGACCTGCGAGTAGCCTTCAGGAAGAGGCACAAGGAGGCCCGAGGAAGACAGGTAGGTGGGATGCTATTAAGCTGTGCAACATGTGAATCTGAACACGGGTCTGAACACATCCTCTCATCGTTTGGCATGTTGGTGAAGAGATGAATTGTGATCGTTAACAGGATGCTATAGCCGGATTGGATGTTGTACTACTGATGTCAACTTTTTCATCAGTCCTCCTTGCAGGTACAAAAATACATACATGACGAAATCTTAAGGATACAAGCAATCTTTGAGTTTTTTTTTTTTTTAGTATAAGGCTCGTGTATTCTCAATAATGCGTACAGAAAGTTTTATTAGATGGATCATCAGATACAAGCTGGAAGACTCCGTGTTAATGGTATGATGATGTCAGTAAGGCTATTTACAGTTGTTTATCAGGGTTTTTATCAGTAGCATCACGTGGTGAACGGAAATAAATTGGTAAGTAGTCAGCTCAAACACATTCAAATACAAATCCATGACATTATGTTCGTATTATAGACACTTAGTAGTCCATACAGACTGTGCCTGCATGTGATACAGCTGTGTCTTGCTTTAATTTTATTTGAATAATTCAGTGGTCAATTCCCAACTGCTATAGCTTTGACTGAAAACGAGAGGGCTTAATTACAGGATATGCAATGGCCTTTTGCCCCACCCAGTAGCCTCATATGAAACATGGTGTTTAACAGTGTGTGTGGGGCCACTCTGCTGCTACACCCCAAAAGTAAACTTCAAAACCTGCTGCGCCGCACACATCACATGTGACAGACTGCTGCCCTGTAATATGGGAGGCACTGGAGACACCCAGTCCTGAACCTGACATTAGGGCTGGGATGCATCCCACATGTGGTTATGGCACACACAAAAGTAAGGATGGCTCCATTTACAGTGGGACCATTTTGATTTTTGTGCCAAGAAAATGGATACATTTGCAAAAGAAAACATCAAAATGTGTTTGTTCTGTCAGAAGCAGAATATGTATTTGTGTGTTTTGAAGAACAAGTTTGTACATTGGACTGGTGTTGTACAGTTGTCATGGAATCAAGTACAGGAAGTGAACATCATAAAAAAAAATACAGGCTGACCATTACCCTTTTGAGTATCATGGCATTTTCCCTGGTAAATGAATGTGCAGGATTTTTTCCCATTACAAATAGTGAATGCCCAATGCCACATGTTAACTTATTCTTACTACTTCTTCTTTTACCACCTACTAGTGCCAAGTTGTATGAACTAACTACATTGACACGGGTACAACAATGACATACTTGTACTTTATATTTCTATTTCTCTACATTTAAGAGGCAAACATTGTGCTATTTACTCCAGTAATTGACAACTATAAATACTTTAAAGCGGTGATCTTCAGTGTGGGGGCTGGGTGCCTCAGGGGGGGACAGTGACCCCACTTTGGTCCTCTAGGGGGTTTCTAGGGTTCACCAGCAAAAAAAGAATAACTTATTTTCACTATAATTTCATCCATAGCAAACAATGAGAAAACATGCAATGATTTTAGCCACTGGTTTCATACATAGGGTTCTGTGGTTTAGTTTGCTCCAGTTTAGGGGTCCTTGACTGGAACAAATTTTGGAACCATTTAAGAGGAGTTTAGTTAAGTAACATATGATGAGCTTATATGAGATATATTTAACTCATTTACAGTAAAATGTAGTTAGACTATGCTTCATCTAAAACAAATACAACAGTGAAGTACTACTCATTTGGTTTTACCAGACAATAAACCCCCAGTACTAATCCAAAAATATTAAATTTAGGAGCAATTTTCATGCATAAAGAGATCTTAAACTTTTGTTTTTCTTTAGGTACATTTTGTTTAATAACACTTCAGTACTTTTACTTAAGCTATAACTGCAGTGTTTTGGTTTTTTACTTTAAGTATTTTTACATTGTATAATTGCCACTCTGCAGCTAACATTAACAAAGGATGTGAACTTCTTAAGCACAGTTAATCATGGAAAAAGCACACTTGTCATATCCCAAAGCCCCAAGAAATAATACTTTTATCAGAAAGCTACTGAGAAGATCTTTCTATTTTTATTGCAGCAGTGTGCATAGTGCCAAACTGCTGTATAAACTTGTGTCAGATGCTTCAGTCGCAGTATGAGCTATACATTTACTGTTTTGAGCGTCTGCTGACGAAAAATGAAACAAAACGTGGGGTTATCTCAACATGCTGCACTGCTAAACATGCAGGTGATAATGCAACAAGTGAACTTTATAACATATGTAGGCAACTCTCTGTGGTGTAACCATTTCCAAGAGGGCTGGGCTGCCTCTTGGTGGGACTTATTTTTAACCCTCCCTTTGATGAAGACACTCCACATGTTGTAAAAGAGAAAATGAGTGAACAGTAATAGTAGCATGTTATTATGAAGAAACCAAAAATGTAGTCAAAGCCCTGGTAACCCTGAAGTAAAGTACAGCCTTCAAGGCAACTGGGCGGCTTCTCTTGAAATAGTATGAGTGAGCGGAGGCAGCCAAGTTATCCATTACAGCCCTGTGACCGTGTGGAATAGGTTTTTCTGCCAGTTTTCCATCACAACCCATCCCTTTAGAGTGCACGGTGCTCGGCTGGTGGGAAAACAGTGTACTGTACACTAGGGAGAAAAGGACCAGTGGAAAACTAGTCTAATGGAGACAGTGTGCTGACCTCCCATGTACAGTACATATGTGCAGTCTCAGACTGAACTCTAGAACATAAACATCTTCCACCTGTTTTGCAGTTTATGTAAGAGATACAAGAAAATAGAGGACATACAGATTTTTTAAAAGAAAAAAACACTCCATCACATAAAGCATTGCGTCCTTCCAACAATTTAATACAGTAAAATAATATTTTACTATATATATAATATTAAACTACTGTTTCAGTCCCTCCAGGAATTCGCGATGTTGCGATCGCACCAAATCACGCGAATTCAACCAATCTCTGTGAATTCAGCGCG
>JAPZDY010000020.1:1824835-1835107 GCA_029783645.1 Ctenochaetus hawaiiensis
ACAGATGCTGGATCTGTAGTTCAGGGCTCAGATCTTGTGTTGGAGGCCATCATAGAAAATCTCAAAATCAAACAGGATATCTTTGGTCAGCTTGACAAGTTGGCACCAGCGTAAGCAGCTTTTTGTTTCTGTTTATTTGCTGTAAGTGTTTGCTCATAAACAAGTGCAGCTGCAATTTAGCAAAGGAAAAACCAGAAGCTGATTACTTTCGTTTCTTGGTTTCTGTGTGCTGTTTGTTTTGGGCATTTATTTTATTTGGTGGATGTCTTAAAGTGCAAAGAAATTGATACTTTTACACAACATATCTTCTGCCTTTATCATGAACCATCATTCATGTGTTACATCTGTTTTTCTGCACGTTGTGTTTTAGGCACACGATCTTTGCCAGCAACACATCCTCCCTGCCCATCACTGACATCGCCAGCTCCACCAACAGACTGGACAGATTTGGGGGTCTTCACTTCTTCAACCCAGTCCCTATGATGAAGCTTGTAGAGGTGAAAAACAAAATCACGGAGTTGATTTTCATTTATCTGTTTGTGTATTTAACAAAAACAATACACAGCTATTCATATTGTTACATATTAAGAAATAATGCAACAGATGTCATGTTTATAGGCAGCTACAAAACAGACTCAGGATAGAAACAACAAAAAAGATTAAAACAAAAACATACAGAATAGAAACAAGCCCATGCATGTTTGTACATATTTATTGTGACTGTGACATCTGTTTTGGTAAATATATGTGTGTGTCTATGTGTGTGTATATATTTGTGAAGATCAACACCAAGTAGCCAATTATTCACCAAAATGCTGGACTCCACAAGTTTACCATAGGAAGTGACCGATCCTGAGACTGGAAATTGGGAAACAGCTGTTGTTAGTTTTTTTATCTTTTAGCTCTTGTTGCTGAAATCTTTGTCTTTTTCAGGTTATTGCAACCTCAACAACCAGCCAGGAAACTTTTGATTCCCTCCTGAACTTCAGCAAAGCTCTCGGAAAAACACCGGTGTCCTGCAAGGTAACATCTGCTGTCTCATATCCATTGATGGAATGTAACTAAGTACTTTCACGCAAGGGCTCTATTTAAGTAAAACTGGACATACCTGAACTTTATTTGAGTGTTGTCTATTTATGCAACTGTATACTTCTACTTCTGTACTTCTCATATGCAAATATTGTACTTTTTTCTCCACTTCATTTCTCTGACAGCTGTAGTTACTAGTTAACCTTCAGATTACATTTTTTTCTTAGCCCTTTTGTCCAATGAAAATCACAAAGGACTGTCTTCAAATTTTGCTATTATAAATTTGAATTTTTCTGGTAAATCAAAGGATTAAATGTTCCATTACTATTTGATGTTATAATCCTCCTTGTTAAACAAAATAAAATGTTTAAGAAATGTAGTTCAGATGTAAAATCAGGACTGTTTTTCTGTGCACATTATAATGTAACTTTTTAGTGATACACAGGTCTCAGTACCACAAACATACAAGATGCAGTTAAAACCTTGAGAGTGCACATGAATGAGGGCTGCACAGTGATGTGCATGTTGTTGTGAGAACTGTTACATGTGCATTTGCCACATCTGCATTTCTCAAATAAGTAAACTTTCCTGATGCTACCTATGTTGAATGCAAAGTTTTGAGTGTAGGTATTTTATTTGCAGTGGAATATTTTCACAGTAGTTAAAATCTGGATGTGCCCTCTGTCTCGGCTGATGACATTGTCAGCTGTAGTCTCTTTACAGCCCACTCAGCATCATCCAACATTTTTTTTTAATTTTTTTCTAGGATACTCCAGGATTTATTGTAAACCGCCTTCTTGTTCCTTATATGATGGAGGCCGTCCGCTTGCATGAGAGAGGTGTGTAAACATGCACAAGCACTAGTTACATCAACAGTAAAATTGTCATCATTTGTGTATTCTGAGCTCTAACTTGGGATCCCTCGACATGATTTTCCAGTGTGTGTTTTATTTCTGCTGCATGGTTATACTTTGTTTTTTGTTTTCCTTCCTCAGGTCATGGATCCAAAGAGGACATTGATATCGCCATGAAACTCGGTGCAGGTTATCCCATGGGACCCTTTGAGCTTGCAGACTATGTAGGACTTGACACTATGAAGTTTATCATTGATGGTGAGTTTATCTATGTATAAAATATGGGTGTGGAATGACTTAAATATTAAAGTGTGACAGGCTTTTTGCAAGTTTATCCCCTGTTTAAACACTGAATTTACACCTACATAATCAGAATTGTACCACTGCTTAAGTTAGATTCCAGCTTTGGCTGCATAAGATTGTTTCCAACTAGTTTGATTCCAGTACCTGGAAAAGTAGTAAAATTATGGTGTAAAGTTGATATTTAACGTTTACATTTAAGAAATACTCTGTGTCAGTTTGTATTTGTTGGTGTTTGGCCTTTCAAAAACATTTTCATTGACTGATAATTTAATTCAGGCAATTTAGGAAATTTGTTTAAGCCTTTTTTTCTTAGGATTTTCTCCTCTTTTTTATATATAATGAGGACATCATTCAAAACAACAGTATTCAAAGCTTTGTTTTAAAACCTCAACAGAAGCTTTGATAATACCACAAAATGATTTTTGCTGAAACTCTTACAGCCGGTGATAGTATAAAAACTGCTTTGAAGACAATTAAACATTAAACTGATACACATAATGTAAAAAAAAAAATCCCTTCCTTTTTGTTTCTACAGGTTGGAGTGCAAAGGATCCTGATAATCCACTCTTTGCCCCGAGTGAGTTACTGAACAAGTTGGTTGCAGAGGGCAAACTTGGCAAAAAGACAGGAGAAGGATTCTACAAGAGCAAGTGATTCAGTTTTTACAGTCTTCCTGGTTTTGTGGGGATTGATGTCACTGAAACGTCAGAAATTTAA
Organism: Ctenochaetus hawaiiensis; assembly: GCA_029783645.1. NCBI lineage: Eukaryota > Metazoa > Chordata > Actinopteri > Acanthuriformes > Acanthuridae > Ctenochaetus > Ctenochaetus hawaiiensis. The sequence goes on from JAPZDY010000020.1 coordinate 1,827,739, forward strand.
AAAATAAGCCATCCGATAAAACCTGAGAAGAAACAGAGAAAGTGCCTTCTGACTCTGTCCGGCCTTTGTACTTTCATATGGATGTCAACTGAATCAATTACATCTTTGTGTCCATGTGTCAAAAGATGAAATGATTAAATAGATTTTTTTAATTCTTTGTGTCTGTTCTTGTCATATGAGGGAAAGTTGTCGCTGCTTTTCAAATACACATAAAGACCAGGAGGACAGTTATGCATAAGAGCAAACATAAAAACTTATATTACAGTGTCATACAGATTTAACTTTTACAATAAACATTCAGTGCTACTTACCAAAACATGTTGTGTGTTTCCTTGAGCTTTTTACAGATTTGTTGAATGTTTTTTTGCTTACTTATACACATTTGCAAAGCTAATGTTTGGAATAATGTTAAATCTGTATTGTTTCTCACTTTGTGTACTACTTAGCAGTTTCCTTTCTTGCCTTAGCGAACCAATTGCTGCTTTATGTTGGCATGTTACTGCCACCTGGTGGTTTATCCATATAAAGATTCATTTGCACAAGCTAAGATAATCAAGTGGAAAGTTACAATAATGCAACTCTATTTCTATCCACAGTTCATCAAGTGAACACTGTACAGGGAAAGAGAGTTTTGTTAGAAAGGGAGTAACATATTAAGATAACAAGTGACTGTGAACACTGACCAAAATAAAAAGAAGAATTTGTCAAAGCAAACAAAACCTGTTGCAATGTTCTCAGTCCTCTGAATGGTGAACCCAACCCTTAAAGTTCCATTCAGACATTTTAAAGTTTTTAAAAGAAGACTCATGTTTTGATCCACAAAAAAGCTTGATTTTGTCATTTATATTTCTTAAAAATACATCTAATTTTTGAGAAATATAAAAAATTCTTTAATCAATAAATACACAAATTTAGATAGATCCATATTTACTAAGAAGGTCAAACGTCTAAGCCAAGTAATAACAGGCAGAGCAAATTTCTGAGTAGAGGGCAACTGCATAATACTTTATATTATTTGTCCATATTGGGGAGCAGTTGGTGAGTTTTTGCTAAATAGAGAATGAGGAAAGAGGATGTCACTCAGTTTGTGTGTGAGAGAAACGTGTGATGGGGATTTTTGAGAAATATGTTATTTGAAAGCATCAAAATAAATCATTTGTCAGACAAGAGTTTGGGAATGATTAGACTTCCTACTTGGTTTCTGTTAACCCAACATGAACACAAGGTGGTGCCGTTTCATCTAAGATACAGACATTCAAGAAGCACAATCCATTTCTGTCTATAAATAGAATTTTCCTTTGATCTCAGCTCTTTTATCAAAAATGTTGTGTTTACTTCAAAAACTCAATTGTTACCTGGACAGTTTTTGCAGATTTTTTACCTGCCAGTTTTACACTGAGTGATCAGGGAAAAAACAGATCTCACCCTTAAAATCAACTAGTTACGTTATTGAAATATATTTATAGTCTAATTTAGGTTTTTCATTTCATTATCATTGCAACAACCCTGTATAAGAGTAACCCAAAGATTTGTGTGCTTTAAGTTTAAGTTTCTCGTAATTTTTTAAAAAACTTTTTGAAGTTTCGACAAAGACTAAAACATCTTTAATCAAACATGTTTACCTGTTTTTCACCACCAATATGTAGCAACAGCACCAGTGCTTACTTATACTAAAATGTTAAAAGATGAAACAGACTGTTACATCTGGCACTTCGAGCTCTGGTCTTTACACCACACAAGTGATCAAATGAGCCAATGGTGCCTTTTTATTTTTCTTACAAAAAGAAAAAAAAAACAAAAACAACAAAAAAAGAAGACATGTTGAAACAGTTCAAATATGACCACTTGGGAAGCAAAATGCTATACCAAGATAACAGTGACCCAAAACATGATAATAAAAAAGGAATTCATCAAGTAATACTAAAATAGAGCATTAAAATTAAAATGTTACAGAGATGCTTGCATGGAATAAACAACATGGCTAAAGACCACACTATTAGCTACCAGAGAGAAAAGACAAAGGTCCATTGCAATAAAAGAAAGACTGCCAAGTGCTGGGGTAAATATATATATCTGCTTCATTTGTCATGTTTTAGAACAATAAAATATAGGCCTCTGAGCTATCACTCTCGCCTTTGTCCTAATGTTGCCTGCAAAAATACCAAGAAAATTGACATATCCTGACAGTTTTAAAAAGTACACATACTGAGCATTATTTTACATCTGAGCAAGACTCGAGGTCACTATTTGTTACAAATAGTTATCAAAAGAAGCCTTAAGTTTCAATTTTCTGCAAGACGCTTCAACAAGAAAAATGGCTTTCCTGTGTCCAAAGCTTATTTTCATATATACCACTATATAAAAAAAAAACAATATTTAAAAAAAAAAAAATCACTAAAATATACACCGAGAAATTGAAACGAGGGTTCAAGATACAAAAAAAGCATTCAAATTAAAACTCAGTCTAAAATGAAAAGCAAATCAAAATGTTGATCCTTTTTTGCACCAACTGGTCAGCAACAAACTAAAATGATGTCTTGAGGACGTTTTTTTTTTTGTTTGTTTTTAATTTTTTTTTTTTTTTTAGACAAGATGAGATCCCTCCGTCTTCCTTAGTGCAGTCTAAAAGAGGTGTTTGGTCGGTCAGTCGAAACCCCAAATGGTCTCAAAATCCAGGGAGAGAGAGAAAGACAGAGAGAGAGACAGACAGAGAGAGAGACGGGGGCAGTGGGTGTTGAGGGAGTGAATGTCAGCCTAATGAACTATACAAAGCAACCAAGGTGACAAATAAATTACTGTAACGTAGAAACAGGTGTTTGGAGTGTTTGGGCGGTGCGGTGGAGAAGTCTGTGCTGCTGTTTTTTCAGTGCAGTGCCTTGAATTGCAGTAAAGCTGATTGGAACGGACGAAACACAGACGACAAATCGAAGTTTTTTCTGTGAGAGAACGTGGGTGCTCAAGGGTGCTCCTACTAATCATGATTGTCTTGAGTTCAGTTCAGTGTCTCTACAGCGGGCGCCTTCAGGGTGGGGCGGAGAGTGAAAACAGGGATGTGTTTTTTGGTGGTGGCATGTGACTGTGTTGAAGGAAAAGGGAGTAGGGTTAGGTGGGGTTTGGGGGCATGGGTTCGGGACAGGGTGGAGGGGTCCTCTGAGAACTGGAGGCTTCGGTTTGGAGATTTTAAGGGTCTTCATAGAATCTAACAGGCCTCCATCTCTAGCAGAGGGCCCGTAGCTGCTGCCTTCGCTTTGCATGTGGAGAAATTGCTACGTTTTCCTCCTGAAGATAAAAAGAAAAAACAGACAAGAACAAAACAGGAGACATTGATCAACAACATTGTCTATGAAAAAAACTGCATTTGTATACAAAAAAATAAAAAAAAACCGCTGTACTTTTCTCTTGAGTGAAACACATCGGTAACAAACACCAAAACATTGGTCATATTCACGTCACATTTAACCAAAACCAGACATATCAAGATGACTCAGAATGACTCGAGAGTGTCTCACCGTGCAAGCACGCCTCCCCCGTTCAGGGAGGGATAAATAACCTGTCATTACAATCTACAAAATGGATCATTATTTTTTTTTTCCTTCTTCATAGAGTTACAGCTGCTTGAATGAAAGTCTTTGCGGCAGTGTTGAGCAGGGCGCTGAGCTACAGAGGGGTTATAGGTCAGTGGCAGGATGTGGGCCGGTCTAGCTTTGATCTAATCTAATATGGGGGTTGCTGTGACCCAGCTGGCAGCGCTCCGCTTTGGCCTCCCTTGACTCACTCAATCCTCCCCTCGCGCTCTCGAGGCGAGCGCCCAATTGTGTAGCTTCTGGTTGACATTTTAGGCTTGCCGCTGCAGGTGGGCGTCGGAAAAACAAGACGAGGAAATACTCTCCGCACAGGCGGATCACCACATCGACCCAGCTGGTTGGAACTAACGGAGTACATGGAGCCATGTTGGTAATTATCTGAGCCAACAGGGTTCAGGTGCAGATTGACACCGTGGTGTAAAAATGTTACCCAATTGCTCGATCTACTTCACAGGACTCACATGAAATTGGCCCCATTCCCTGACAGGGAAATTGTTTGTCAGACTGCAAAAGTGTTCTTTTCCCTCTCGTGATCGGGGCTTGAGCTAACATAACAGAGTTAGCTTCAGTTATTGACAAGCCAAGGAGAGTTATTTTAGACCCAAGCAGCATCAAATAGAATCTGTGATCAAAGTGGAGAGGCAGAGACAGAGGTGGATGGATGCCTCCTGCGACTAAAAAGATGGATGTTTTGTGAAGACGAAAAAGGGAAAAGAAACGGTATTAGTTTGCTTTTCCCTTGTGGCAAAGCCAAGAGTGTGTTTTTGTAGGAGAGAAGTCAGCTGAGCCCTGCTGCTCGCTGCATCTTAACCCTCAAAAGTCCTAACACACACACACACACATACATACATACACACACACACACACACAAACGCACACACCACCCTGCAGACTGCTTTACCACATGTGGATAAAGGGGAATGGGACAGAGGCCACCTTCCCGAGGAGAGCTGACCCTGAGCTGCACAGAGCAGAAACTGAAAGGAGCACAGCGCTCGGAGAGAAAGAGAGAGCCCCTGTCGCTTTTATTTACCTCCGCCGCCCTCACTCTTTTCATCCCAGGATCTCAAAGCGGGCCCGCACGCCCGGTACTGCACCCTGTTTCCTGGGGAGCATTTTTCCTTCCCCCACCACAGACATGAAAAGCTTTGGCCTTCCTGCCTGGGGAAGAGGCCTGAGGGGCTGTGGGCGAGGAGTGTGTGAGTGTGTGTGTGTGCAAGTTTACTAAAAAAAAAAAAAAAAAAAGTTGGTGGTAACGGCAGGGGTGTGTATCTGCGTGGTGGTGGTGGTGGGTTGTAGGGGGCACCAGGCCAGCTCTTCACAAGGTCCAGCCGACACAAACACTGGGATTCAGGAGCAACTTGACCCCTCCCTCCTCCTCCTCCTCCTCCCTCTACATTAGTGCTCAGGAATGCCGGCTGGACTTTTTTGCAGGAAATGAAACGCTCCTCTGTTCAGAGGGCTAGCGAAGGTTTAGCCCCCCCCCAACAACCCCCATTCCTTTCCCTCTGTAGGACGGAGGGAGGAGGGGAAGGAGTCGGACAAGCTCTCGCCCGGCTTTTGAAGTGTGGGAGGTTAAGATAACTGGCACGGCCTCGCGTCTCAATCGCCGCTTTCACCTCCCAGGCCAAATCAAAGCGCCCGCAGCTGGGGCCCGCCTGCCTTATAGCCCCCTAACCTCCAAACCCGCCGACCCACCCACCTCCTCAGCTCCCTCTCTCCCTGCACACAGCTCTGGGGTTTCTTTTGGTGCCATTAAAAAGGAAAACACCGCCGACAAATTACTCTAAAAATAAGCCAAGTGAAGAGAGGTGTCTCCAGCACAGGCTGAGGCGCAGACTTTACCATGGCAGAGAAAAAAAAAGGGGGGATTTGGAAGAAAAATGAGAGGGGAAAGACCAGAGGGCTGAGAGAGATGAAGAGCAATGTGAGTAAAGAAAGATGAATAAGGTTTATTACAACTTGGGGCTCATTTTTCATAGTTTTGGCCATAATTTTTAAACAGTTATGATATCCTTGTAACAGCCTAACCGTTTAGATGTGGGAACACGATGACTTTGTTATGAGTGAAACTGAAAGTGCACACACCTGAAATTTAAGGAATGACTCAATCTGCTTTCTTTTTTCAGGTTCACTTATGCAGAAAGCATATTTACTTTCTTGACCAGATTTGAATACTAAAGAGTCACTGCTGGGAGGCTACAGGATGGAATAGAAACTTTACAATACCATAATTATAATGATAAAGTCCCTTACTCATTTGTCTTTGTATTTGAATGGTATTCTCACTATAGCTCATATAGTTGGGGTGTACAAGTACTCTCATCTGTAAACTGTGATGAACATTTAAAACAGTTTGGGTCATAATTTTACTTTTTTGCCGTCATTCTCTCTTTCAAATAAGTTTGGCTCACCTCAACCTGTCTGATCCTCATGTTGCACTTACTTCTCGCCTTATTGGACTCAGCAATTAACCTGGCAAGTACAATATTTTGTCACCAATTGGCATCATGATCAAAATTAGGAAAATGATAACAAAGTTAATAAACTGGAATCATCCTTGAAATGTCAGGTCAAAGTCAGGGCTCAAAGGTATTCTCAATAACTTTTGCCTGAAATCACTGTTTTGATTATCAATTAATCCCTGACTTTTAAATGTATTGTTTGGTTGTTGGTCTTATATTTGTCAAAAAAAAGCTAAAATTTCTCATCACAGTTTCCTAAAGTAACAAAATCCAAATTATTCAGCAGAAGTCCCTCACTGATACAGTCAGTGTCATTAGTTCAGACAGAAAGAGAAGCACATAAGGCAGAGAGGATCACTCATAGATGTATCCTTTAATCGGTTTATCTTCTGTCTGGCAATACATAAAACATCTTTTGGCCATCCGGCCTTCAGTGTGTGCACACTTGTGTACTGCCAGACAGATGACGGAGTAAAGTGATTAGAGGATACATTTCTGAGTAAGACCCTCTTTTTTTTTTTTTTACGAGGATGCACAGCAGCATGTTTGCTTACAGGGCAAAAGGCCTCAACACGAAGTCAGAGACTGTTTTGTTCACAACTTTGCAGATATTTTTCTCCTCAACAATGCTGCTAATCACGTTGTTGCTCTCAAGTGTGTTCAGAATTGACAGACAAGACTCCAGCAGGGGAGAGGGGGGGCAGACTCTGTGTTTTACATCATGCTTACATGCTTGGTGCTCAAATGCATTCAAAGTTTGTGGTAAGTGTTTCTCAGACATCACATTTTTAAAGTGAAGCTGTTGAACACATTCTGTTTACATTCCACCTGTGCAGTCCGATTTGTGTCTTACATGTAGCATTAAAGACCACAACTGTCTTTTGGTTGTGTATTACAGTGACAAACGAATCACCGTAATACATTCGCTTCCAGGTTAATCACCAGCTTGTTACAGCACAGTGGGAACCTTACAGATAGAAACAAAACCAACATTTCTGTTAGTGTATTTCAGATCTGATGAGTAGATGAATATGAACTAAGGCTCTTTTTACTTCAACTGGAGATCCAGCAAACACTAAGGTTCAGTGTGGCTCAGACCAACAGGCTTGGGAGCTGCACTGAGTAATTGTCCACACGTGTAGATTAGAGTCCTGGCGTGCTTTGGCACCGACCTTGGCCTGGATCGTACAGCTGGCTTTAGTGACACCTTTTCAAAGGAGCCCGCTCTACATACATTTGTGGCAGAGCTGCTCTTAAAGACACGAGGGAATAATAAAACGAGCGGAGCAATAAAAAAAAAAAAAAAAAAAAAAAAAAAAA
>JAPZDY010000020.1:1839427-1861968 GCA_029783645.1 Ctenochaetus hawaiiensis
GACTTGTCATCGGATTCAATATACCCCAACATATCATTCAAATGTAAAAAATCGACTGTGGAGTGCCTTTTGTCATGAAGGCATTATAGACACCCTGAAACCCCAGATACCATGAAATCTTATTAAGGTATAGCATCTCATTAAGTTCCTGCCAAACAGGCTGCTGAATCCTGCTCTGCTTCACAAAGATGCAGAGAGAGACAACACATGTAGTCCATATGGGACTGAACTGACATCTTAGCCTCCACCAGCAGTTATAAAAAAAAAAAAAAAAAAAAAGAAAAGAAAAGAGAAAAAAAAAAAGAAAAAATGTTCTGGGCTGGTAAAACTGTTTTCAGATGTATCATTTAGTCCGTGTTTAGAAAACACCAAGTGGATAAGATGTTTGATTTATTAAGCAAGAATTCTTTTTTTTTTTTTATTTGGACATTTTTTGAACATGTGATGGAGGAAAATAAGCCACAAAATGCTGACACAACATCTGACCTTTCATCCAACCAGTGCTCAACACAAAAACATTCGATCGAGCCAGTGCAACGTACACACGCGTTTGATTACACACACACACACACACACACTTGCACATGCACGCACAGAGGGAGCAAATCCAATGCTTATTGTGCTAAGGCCATTGAGCAAACTCCACACACAAAGCACAATCCCTCTTCAGGTCTTAACACCACTGACACAATGACTATGGCGAGGTTAGGGTGGACCTTTTTAGGATTAGTCTGTGAGTACACACTCTCAAGTCAGTGTTTAGCAGTTTAAAAAGACTTGACATATACTGAACTGATCAGACAGGGAGGGGATAGAGGGGTTTTTTTCTTACCATTTTTTCTCAGATGTACGCCGTTTTCATTCTCTGGCCTGTACCTGCAGAAAATTGCATCTTTTTTAAAAATTTTGAGGTGTCTGGACAATGTAAGATCTTTACTGTCCATTTGGCCTGCAACAATGTACAGACCAAGAAAATACTGACATTTTACTTAAAGATGTAATTCTCAATGGATTTACAGTTGCAGTGCTGAGTGGAGGCTCATAAGCGCAGCTAAACAAGGTCAGCAGAAAGACATACTGTAGTGCAGCAGGCAAACAAATAGTCCAAAGCCCAGAATTGGTAAGAAGTCGTATAGAATGGACAGACTAATCCCAAAGTAGGCGTAATATGTGAAGACAGGGATGGGAGAGAGAGGGAAGGAACAAATGGATGGAGAGATGTATGGAGGTCTATAAGAAAAGTGTACTGTGTTGCTTAGGCAGAGTTAAGCCAGTCTACTGAAGCCAGAATGAGGATAGTAGGAGACATTTGTTAGGCTACATCAGTTTTATAGGAGTTTGCCCCATCTACTGGGAGATTAGTTGTTTTTTTTTGACAGCTTTACGGTGTGCATTAATAAAAATGCAGCAGTATGCTGTAAAAGATGATATGCCGTCCACAGACAGATGGTGTAGCTCACAACTTCAAGATGTGACAGACAAAAAAAGAAGAAGAAAGAAGGAACTGGACAGTCTGTTCACTTACCGGGGGCCGTTTCCTGCATCTTCTCCCTCTTCCGCTTCTTCTTCTTTCCCTAAAAAATATACAGAGGAACACATAAAGTGTGGCTCCAGCACTCACGCTCACTAGACCACTCTGGTATCCTGCTGCTGACTGCCATGTTCACTCATCCCCTGCGGGGCAACCAACCAGCATCCCTTGGACTCCGAACTCCGCAAGCAAACTGCCACGCTGAGAGGGACGATGAAGCAAGAGTCTGGACTGACGTCAGGTGTGCTGTACCTGTTTTCAACTCCTTTTAAATGTCTTATTTTCCATCGTTTTTAGGCCCTTTAGAGACAGGACAATCCTGACCAGACAGACCGCTTGTCCTGCTCTTGTAACCAGTCTGTGCCATTTTTTTCCACTAGCTTTTAAGTCCCTCTAATGACAAATATTAACATGAAGTGCAATTAAAAATGCTCACTGTAATTAGGCTAGTCGAGCTCAATGACTGTGAAGAGCTCCACTCTTTTTCCAGCGAGGTGGTGGGAGTCTGTAAGGATTTATAGCTTATGCTAAATCCCCAGGGGGGAGACTATAGGTATAGATAGCAGCGTAGAGTCGTTCTAGTCAAATATGAGCAGCACTTTGGTTTCCTGCTGCAAAGTCTGCTAATCCACTTATTCATGAGCTAATCTGCCTTCTACTGCTGCGGCAGACAGGGAGGAAGAGAGACTAAGTGAGAGTGGGTGAGAGAAAGGATGAGAGAGGGGGCACACAGCAAAACTATGAATGCTACACCCTCTCCATGCCAGTGTGTTACCTATTTTGGGTGTTTCCAGGCATGATGTGCTGTGCCTGTGCATAGCTGAGGATTTTGATCATGGGAGGAGTCACAGAACGACGCTCGCAGGGATGCAACGTTTACTTGTATGAAATGTTTTGCGTTAAACATATTGTTCCCCTCTATCTCTTTGGTATGCTAAGCAGAAAGCCATTCCTCCACTTTCCCCCCCCCCTACCTGTCAAATATGTTTGTACTAACAGAGCTGGAAATTAAATGGGAACTGGGCTAACTGTCACTAGCTGATGTTGTGTATCTTTAACTGTGTTGTGCTTCTCTGCGAGCAGAGCTGCGAAAAAAAACCCCGTCCTCCCTCCCCTCAGCGAGGCGTTTTGGCAGCGGAGCAGTGGAGTGCAGAAGGAGGAGGGATGCTGTCGGTGTCCGAGGGGAGGCAGATAAACACCACAAAGCACTTTGGTGGTGGAGTGAACGTGAGTGCCGGAGCCACACTTTTAATAAAGGCTGGTGCTCTCTCTCACAAATTCATACGCACCACATACTCAGAGACACTTGCGACAACTTCCAAGCACAAAACACGGATTCACACAGACACACTCTCATATACACCAAGTGACAGACTTGCATCTCAAATCCAGCCGAACCTCCCACATTGACAAACAAAATGGGCAGCTAGGGGAGCAAAGGTTGCTGCTGCTGAATGCTGCGTGTACGATCCAGCCTCCACAAGTCTAACAGGTGCTTTTTACATCTACAGCTTCATGCTGATATGAAACATCAAAGACAGGCACAACCATTACCAGGCAGTTTTCACTCACTGTGGCAACAATAATGTCCATGGTTTCACAATACCTTCGAGTGGGGATGGTAATATAACAGTGGATCACAGTGCTATGAATTACACATTAGGCTGAGACAAAGGCTCCACAAATGGACCCCGTTAGAACGGAGCCGACTAGTGTGAATTGGTGTGTGTGTCATTATTGTGTGGAGTTTTACGAAACAAGTCATGCGACGCTGACATAAACAAACAACATAAATCAACACACGCACGCGCACCTCTGCCAATCTGTTCTGTTGATACTTACATAATTGTCTCGAGCGGACCAGCCGGGGTAGAGCTGCATGTGGAGCTGCCGTTCCTTGCGGGCTAACTCATAATACTTAGCTTGCTCTTCCCGAGATAAAGCATGCCACTGTTTCAGTACAAAAGAAGATTAGGGAGAAAATAACAGTCAGTCAATTACTGGCATGCACTTGCATGTTCCCTGCATATAAAGAGAGAGCTGGTGTTTTGGTAAAGAGAAAAAAAAAATCTTCTTTTCAACTTCCAAACGTTTGGTGTAGAAATAAAAAGTGGGGGGGTAAAAGAGAGAGAGAGACAGAGAAGAAGTTGGGGGGGACACATGATGAAGAGATTAACATGCGAGAAAAGTCAGAGAGGGAGGGAAGAAGAGGAAAAAAACTTTGATTTCATATCAAAACACTGGTTCCAATTTAGCAGCGCTTTTTATTCAAACTATGTCAGCGAGCAATTACCCTATGCAGGCCACAAACTAGGCTTTGCTGTGGCTGGCTGCCTCAACCGCTAGGCCTATTCGTTAAGGCTTTTAACATGGCTCTGTGGTTCCACTCTTTTCCCAATCCTCAAAAGGAACAAATTTTGTCATTTCCAACCATGCCATTATCCAGGCATATTTTATTAAAGCCAATTTGATTAAATGTCAGTTAGATAGGCGGTCTGTATCTGTGCTGCTGAGAGGGAAGTAATTGGCTGGGGCAATCATTATGACTATAATCACAACTAGTTCATAAAAAACTGTATGTTAATAGAGAGAGGAATCCTTGTACTTTTGTGGCTAATTGGGCCCAGGAAGGCAGCGCACGCAGCCATGGCTTGAACTGTGATCACATGGTGATTTAACTCAATCAACAAAGACAAACTAAAGAGTCAAAGAGAACGAGGATGGTGCACCTACCCTTCGTCCCAGGATCTGATTGATGGCGGCACTCTCCTTCAGCGTGCACTCGGCGACCACATTCGCGCGCATCTCTTTCATGTAGAGCATGAAGGCGTTTAGCGGCTTCTTGATGTGCGGTCTTTTGGGCTCCTGCTCCTTTCTCTGTTCGTGCTGGGGTTTCCTGTAAAGACAAAAACAACAACAACAACATGGATGGAGGTAAAAAAAATAAATAAAAAGGGGAGGAAACGAAATGAGAGAATAAAAGAGCCAAGCAGCAGATGAGGGAAATTGTGGTGCCGCAATGGCGACAAAAGCAGCAAGGGTCTGGTTGCTCTCAGCCAATGGGTGAGGCAGCGTGAGAGGGGTTGCCACGCCATGGGCCCCTGCCGCTTTAATCATGTGCAGTTGCACAGTTGCAGCCCTTCATGCGAAGAGATTACTTAGCCAGTAATGGCAACCAAACCTTCTCATCCAAAACACACTGGCTTTCGCTTAAAACTGACACACACACTCAAAAGACACTCTGCACCCACTGCTGACTTACTTTCTAATAACCTTTATGATACTTGTACAGTCTTGGTGCATGGATGGCCATGAATAATGGAAATATCAGTGATAACCACTTCAGGGCGCTCACAGCACTTCCCACTGCGCACACTGGGGAAGTGAATTCAGTTCATCCAGGCACTAATCTAAGACCTGTATCTGTTGCTGGCTAAGTGTGTTGTGATCCCTGAGGCCAAATGAAGCATAGGGCTGTTATCAGTGAAGCACGGGCCCTCGCTACTTATCTGCTCACATCAAGGGAATGAGAACAAGGCTCTGACAGAGGGTTTGTTCAGCAGTGGCCTACTGTAGTGGTGGAGCGCACAAATACCTGGAAGTCTCGGAAAACTGCTGATAAAGGGGGTGAAGGGGGAGGGTGTGTGCGTGAGAGTGTTTGATGAAGGCACTTTGTGTTTGCAGGACTCACATGTGCATGATGTCTGTTTCATGCAGAGGCTCGTGTTTGACCTGTGGATTGACGATGGCTGGGTGTGGGATCCCTGTGGCGTGGGGACCTGGGGGGCCGGGCACCACGTGATGTGAGAACCTGCAAAAAAACAGCAGACTTTGATTATTTAAACAGGACAAAGAAAGTAAGAGGCATAGAAAAGGTCCTTTAAATATTACCGAAGTGAAAAATAAACAAGAAAAGGGTAACAGAGGTCACAAGCAAGAAAGAAAATCCATCCACACATTTTCTGTGAAGTTCTTTTAACCCTGGATCCTTTTTAGCCCAGATTTCATCAACATGTACCCTGTAATATTAGAGAAGTGGAGCAGAATCAAGCTCTCATGTCCCCAAGGGTCAATTTGGCTTACAGACAGCAGGCAATAATGATTATAATAATGTCTACAGTAAACAAGACCACATGAAAATCTCCCCCTACAAGAGGCTGCAGAGTTGTGAGATTTTCTTCCCAGTAAAAAAGAAGGAAAATGAAAATTTTGCATACTAAGTATGTTTATATTTTGGCCTTTTCTCTGATCTTTGCTTTTTCTTGTGGAATTCTGTACTTTTAAGAGACATTTTCAGGCCTCTTAAAATCATCTAAATGAACTACTAACAGCTTGTTAACATTCAAGAGATCACAGTTTAGGAAAAGGTCCAGTTCCACCGGCTTGTATCATTACATGGGAACATACATGTTTGTTTTGTACTTTGTGCAACAGTCTATCTTAGCACCATGAGTTTTGCTTGCATACTTCACTGCAGCTCAAGAACAATAAAAATTCATGTCACATTGGAGGAACTGGCAGAGAAACCCTCTGTGGTCTTTGGCTTTTTTTTAAATACAGAAAGGAAGGAGATGGTATGGGCTTCAACCATTGCCTGTTACTGCACCTTACATCTGGCTTCACTCAGTGTATGCTTAAACTCTGTCTTTACAAACATCACACTGACAGAGAAAAAGATAGTGAGGAAGACAAAAGAGGGCTAGGACAGGAAAAAAAACAAAGGAATGGTGGTGACAAGGAGTCAAGAAAGGAAGAAAAGAGGAAAAAGATGCTCAAAAAAAAAAAAAAGCTGAAGTGAGGCTCAGAAAGCGAAGTGCTTCCAGGAAGCTTTGATGGAGGTTAAGCAGCCATATGGTTATGCAGGGGCACGTATGCCGTGATGTGTTTGACATGTGCCGGGCACATAGAGGAGCGGTGTGGCTGAAGCCGCAGCAGTTGGGCAGGAACAGCCAGAGGCGGACCTCCCCTGTGCCTGCTGCTGCTGCTGCTGCTGCTGCTGCTGCTGCAGGCCACCATCCCTCCATTCAGCACACAAAGCCAGTACAGCGTTGGTGTGTATCAGATATGAAGAGATAGTAAATTGATCCTTGTTTACATGAATGAACATGCATGCTTTAACTTTTGTTTGTCAGTGACTCACCATCCCAACGGTGGCGTGATCTGCCCTACTCCTCCAGGAGACAGGGAGTAGAAGTTGGGCATGTCGGGTCCAGGGTGATGCCTTGGCATACCTAGACAACGATGGTACACAACTGTTAGAAAGCACTGAAGTTGGACAGCCAATGCAACATTTTGTATCTGCGTCCTCTGGATGCAGGTACCAATAAAATTGTACCACTGACTATCAGAAGTACTGCCAAAAGTTCTGACAATTCAAGACAACAGCTTCAGCTGTACTTCGGCTTGTGGCCTTCATCACGGTCATTAAAACACTTTGCAAAGAACATTTAAATAGATAAACACAAAAGACAAAAATTACAGTAATATTACAGAAAACAATACACATCAGGTTCCGTTTCTTTGTCAGTGTCATTATGGAAATCAAATTGATTTCACCATCACTTGAAGTCATTCAGTCAAATTTGGCCACAGTGATCCCTGGTCTCCGGTCACCTCATGTAAATACTGTATGACTTGAATGATTCCACACAGTGAGGTTAAATTTGTGAAAAAGACAGACTTGTACTGAATCGGCAGATACCTTAGGTTTAGGTAAAACTAAGCAAACTGAGGAAGAATGAGAGAAGAAGTTGAAAACTCCCAGGCTAGTGAGTGGATCTTGAGTTAACTCTTTTTTTTTTTTTTTTTTGGTATAAATCAATTACTCCACCTTTGCCATTCTGCTCCACTTTAAGTCAGACACAGGCAGTGCACATGCCTGAGCTCCGACGCACCTCTTGACCTCTCATTATTAAGCAGTAAGAAAAGGATAATATTTTTCTTCCTTAGCTCGAGTCCTTCCTGTGTGTTTCAGCATCTTTAAGCTGGTTAATTGAGGTTTCCTCTTTGTGGCAGAGGCTGCAGCTCTCCCTGTAGACACCGGATTGACTTGGACTAACTGTCGGTGGATCTTCAGGACTAAGCTCCCCCATCTCCAGCTCGCCTGCTCCTGCTGGGTTTCAAGGTCGAGGGGTCTCTTTTTGTATGAGGACTTAACCGGGAAGGAGGCTGTAAGACGACTGAAATCTAACTTGTCTAACAGTTATTTTTGTTGCATTTTAGAGCAGAGCAAGTAATAATATGATTTAAAATCTAGCTATATCAGAAAATACTATTCATACAAAGACAAGTACAGTGTGCTTACATGTGTGCTCAAACACACACACATACACACACACACACAAAGAAAAGAGGGCAAATGCCTCCAGATTAGCACCATCTTCTAATCCCTGCTGGAGCCGGCCTTTTTCTCCCTGCTTCTATCTTTTCTCTTCTTCTTCCTCTTTCTCTCTCTAGGCTGTGGTCTGAAGGGGCCTCCCTCCTCTGAGAAGCAGGGCGAGCAGGGGGGCTTATATCTCTAAAGCCAATGTTGCAACGCTGGATTCATAGCGTGCATAGCACTACCCCCTGCCCACTAATCCACCACGTAACACTCCTGAGGGCCCTCCTGAGGGCAGAAGGGAAGGAGGCAAGGGGTGAGGCGGCAAGGGAGGAAGCGAGAGCCCCAGCGTGTTAACCTTGTCACTCACACCCTGAAGGTGCTTAATTACTCACTCCCCTATTCACACGTTCCCGCTGACGCCCAACACCGCTTCACACTCGCATTTCCTCTCAAAACAAGCGACACTAACATGCTTCACGTTGAGAAACCTGGAAATAATCTATATTCAAATTAGTGTTTCCATGTTATATTTAAATTTCTTTAAACAAAACACACATAAGGTTTCGATCTAAAATGTTCACCCCCCCGCTTTCCATCCTGCAGTGCGGCCCTGTGCATATTAGAGCTCATAATGAGAAAATCCATGATTGTTTTTCATAATTAACGAGCAGATCAAAGTCTGAGCCCACTAAGGAAGGACAGAGCAGCAATTGGTCGATATGAGGGAGAGAGAGAGAGGGAGACAGAGCGAGAGAAACAGAGAGAGAGAGAGACAGACAGACAGAATAAGAGATTTCATTTTAAGCATCTTCAGCTTGGCTCTGCTGGTATACACGCACATGAATATGCCTAGGGAAATCATTTGCAGCTAATTCTGCAACTGGATCGCTTGGACATGGATTTCTTATGAGCTGCGAATGCCAAGATCAAATATAGTAGGAAAGACCAGGGGTCTTTCTCCGCTCTTCGGTGTTTGTCATACCATTTGTGCACCAAAATTAGCGCATTTATGCAGGTTTTTTTTAACACAGGCAAACCTAATAAAATTGACTCCCTTCCCATTGCCAGAAGACAAGTTTGCCTTTTTGTGTGTCAAAAACAAGGAACAGCAGAAAGCAGCGTGGAGGCTAAAAACAATGCTACTTTTTTAATATCTATGTCTCTTTTAAACTCAACACTGACTGAATGATGCTGGACCGCTGCTTGTAAAGAAATAAAAGGAATATGTGGCAGAGATGACAGTCAACGAAGTTTAAGTTGGAGGTGACAACAGTCCTTGCCTCCATGTTGATGTAGCATCAAACTATAACAGGGGTTTAATTAGCTGGAGCCGGTAAATATTTTTCTACTGAGGACAAAAGCCAGATGTCAGTGGCTGTTATCAGGTGTTTTGTCCAATAAAAAGAAGGTGTCGCAGACTCAGTGGATCTCTGTGGACTGTCAGGGCGGAACGAGCAATAAAATAGAGAGCATTACCTCATTAATTGTCCTACATGTCAACAAGTTTCTGAAATCAAATGCATGCATGTGCACACAGTGTTATTTATTGCTCAACTCCGTGTCAACACAATTCTTTCCTGCTTCCACTACGAAAATATTCAACAAAATGTGTCTGACGCTTGATTCATCTGACATATGTGGAGCACTGTTTCTTTATACGTCTCAACCCCTTCATCTCACTACGCTGTGTACTTGAGAGCTCAGTTCCATATTGTTATTTATAGATGGTCCCTCAGAACCTCCCAGACTCATCATCCTCATCATCACCATCACCATCGCCTACATCCTGTCTGATGCCTCTCCTCCTTTTCAACTGGCAGCCGCAGGAGAAGAAAGCCAGCAACAGAAGAGAAAAGGTGCGGGACCCGACTACAGAGGGGCCCACGTCTTTTTTTCGCGTTCGTAAAGAGCTGCCACAGTCTCCAGCTGTGCCTGCGCCGAGGAGCTCGTCCAAACTGCTGAGGAGCTCCTCTGCAGCTGTCAGAGCTGCGGCTTGATGTTGTTACCGAGACGCAGGGAGTGCAGAGGGAGAGGGCAGCGGAGCTCAGCGCGTCGTCCCACAGGCTGCTTCAAATGAGTTCATGTTAGGAGCAGATACAAAGGATGACTTTGCTGTGACACACTTTGGTTTGCGTGTCTCTGTTGATTCCTGACAGCGTTGGCTGAAAGGGATATAAAACAACTGAAGTGTTGAAGTGTTTAGGCTCAGTTTAAGGCGGACTCCAGTTCAAAGTTCAGCCTTATTTGTGATATTTTTAATAACTCACACTTTATTTCTGAATCTGAAAAGAGTAAACAAGGGCGGTGGTAACCTTGTTTAACCCTGTTTCTCTAAGATTTTTTTTCTCCGAACTTTGAAATGCCAGTTCAAATAAAATTTAACAACGGATACTGAAAAAGTTTGGAAATGTAATATCTCTACATTTAAGTCATACAAGGATGTAACACGCAATCCAGCCCATTATAATATCAACATAACATGGCTGCTCTTATTGGGAACACGCAGGGTGTCTTCAGTCTTTTTTTTTTAAATTCCAAATAAAGTTGCAAATTAAATAAAGCTGTAACTATTGTTCTTACTGACCCTAAATACCAGAAGGAAGTTGGATTGGTGCAAAAACCATATTTGCAGTTTCATGTTTTATCAGACTCCAGAGTGAAAAAGTGACAATCCAGTTTCCACCATCAATTTTTTAGGACATTCGATGTGTTCAATTCCAGGACACTACATTTTTTGGCGTCACAGAAATCCCTGGTCACTGTTAACACTGTTCAAAGTGTTACCATTAACTTTTACAGAGTGAGGTATACAGATTTTAAATATGAACAAAAGACGGTGCTGGTGTCAGATCTATATTGCCGCAACCTGAGTAAAAGTATAAGAATTAGTGTTGAAGAGTTTGGATTGGTTAATCCCTAATTAGTATTTCATCTTTCGCTGGGAGAAGGGTTCAAATGATATAAAAATAGTGCCACTACTTTAGATTTGTACAGCGGGAGGAAAACAAGAAAATCCAGAACACAAGAGACCATATATCAATTAGAAAGTTGCATTACAGCAACCTGCTGCCTCACACCTCCCTCACAGGGAGTGTCATGTCTTGCTCTGATTTATTTGCTTGCTTTCTACCTTGTTTGTTGTTGGCATCCTGGGGGTGATGACCAGAGTGGGACCCCGGGGCGAAGTGCTCGTCACTGTACGTTATCAGCGGGGTGAGAGGGTGGACTGCATGGGACGGCTGCACCACAGGGACTTTGTTGGACTGTGGAGGAAAATAAAAGAAGATTTAAAAATAATAATAATAAAGTATTATCATACCATACATGAGCTTTAACTGCATTATTTTATGCACAATATGGCCCTGCTCCCTGCCACATGATCCAGGGTTCGGCAGGTATGGTGTGAACGGTCTGCCTCTTTTTAAATGTGGGTGAAAGAAAAAATAACTTCAAAACAATATAAAGGGAAAAAAGTAACTAACATTTCTTCAGTTTCCTGCTCTTTAAGTAGCCTGAGCCCTGCACCTCAAAACTTTGTTTAGCCTAGGTCAGCAGGACTGAAAACCCTTCTCCCTGAAGGAAGGATGAAAAATAAGTCAAAGAGGTGCACGAGCATGCTTGAGACAGCAAAAGAGAGTAAGACGCAAACAGAGCTGGAGTGAATAGGAGTGAACAAGCGATAGAGCAGAGAGAGGGGAGAGAAAAGAGAGATTCGCAGGGTAGAGTTAGAGCAGAGGTCTTAGGCGGGAGATCAAAGGCAGTCATTAGCTGGTGAATAAGGGGAGTTCATTACAGAGCAAGAGCCGGGGGAAGGAGAGATGAGGGATGGAGGAGGAGGAGAAGGGGGGTTGGCTATGGAGGGAGAGCACGAGTGAGACAGATGTCTGCAGCGGTACTTTATGCAGGGGTAATCACGTCAACAGTGGGCCTGGCCACAGGCCCCCCATCCCTGGCTGACTCAGAGAGAGAGAGAGAGAGACCTGCCTCCTGACAACTAAAATAGCCCGAGCCAGGCCCAAAAAACTCCGGCACGCAACCCCCAGCCAACAGCGCTTACATGCTTCAGCAGCACTGAACACATGGTAATGCTTAGCCATGCTAAATCTACTATTCACAATCTGAGCCCAAGAGCTGAGCTGGAGTCAAAATATCACCTCCACAGGATATATGGCTAATCGGAGAGACATCAGTTCACCGTTGGGTGAGACACATCTTCAATCAAGCTGCTCCCACAAGCTTTAAATCAAAGAGTTTCATGAAACTGTAATCAGAGGCTCTCACGGAAACAGTCACCTGATTAATGATGTTGTTTAAGATACTCATCTTAATTTAGTATGAGCATAAATTTATGAAGAGGCAAATTAATCTGAGGGACTGTACTTTATTAGCTCTCACTTTGTTGTCCCAGTAAAGTGTCCACCAAGGTGACATTCTTGCGGTGCAAAGTGGTGATTGGTGGTCCTCCTTGCCCATATACAAACACACTCACACACTCATACACATACACACACAAAATATGCACACAAAACCCCTTGGACACAAATGTGGCTGGAATGTCTCAGTTTTCCTGAACCTCTCGCAGACTGGCACCGGTCTGAACTTAAGACCCCCCTCTCCCTCTCCCCACCTTCTGGGAACGTCCTAACAGGGAACACAAAGAGTAATATGTGTGGTGTGTGTGTGTGTGTGTGTGTGTGTGTGTGTGTGTGTGTCAAAAAAAAGGTCCTAATATCCTCAACCACATGACGTGTCATTCGCTTTGGACTTCTTAACAGGCTGGGAATCTCATCTCCCATGGACATTTGCTCTCCCAGGTCCTCTCTGGATATGAGCCTCATAAACCATCATCTGGCACAGTCCACACTACACCTTTAAAGAATGCTCACACACCCCAAATCAGCAACAATGAGACAAATCCAGCCTGAAAACTAATTGAACCATGATGCAAAGGATTTTCACATTAGCCCAGGTGAGTGTGGTTCTTCGACCCCGGTCAACAAGAGTCAAAGGTGACGGGATAATCTGCTGGAGTGGGAGTGTCAGACCTCATCCTACAAAGAAGAGGGCTTATTAGCAAGGGCTGCTAACCAGGACCGGGGTGGCTGGGACATGCCTACACCAGGGGCTAAATGATAGCCTTCTCGCCCATATTATTTTACGCCTCTCCACTCCCATTTGTTATCCTGTGGGAATGAGATAAGAACCTGAGGGATTATCATTTTAGCTGGAAGTCTTCTCCAACTTGTAACGAAGAGAAGAGACAGAAAAGGCGTGTGGAAACAAAAGTTGGTCTCTCCTTCTTGCTAACACACACATAAACTGTACACTTCAAAATAAATAAATAAATAAATAAAGAGAAAGGTGATTGACTTCCTTGCACCTCAAAGTGCTGGAGGCCTCTGTCATGGAGGAGAAGCCCCTTTTTTACGGTTTTCCCAGTTACAGCTGTCAAATCCCATTTTTCTCAACTTCTTAATAAACTGCCTCCATTTTGGCAAAATCCGAAAAGGAAAAACCCCTGTGACCAATACAGAATTTATGGTTACTGGGTACATATTTACATAAACTGTATGCCATAACTAAATATGGTCTACTTTCTCAGGGAAGGACTGGCAATGAATTGTCATTCAGGCAATTCATACATCTTCATATCTAAGCAAATATACGGTATGATGGTGAAAAGTGTATTAGTTCAAAGTAAAATCTTAGCATGTTTTGTGTGTTCCACTTAAAAGTTACCATCATTACAGGCTCACGGTCATTATGGAGCCACCATTTTTAATTCATCCAGGTGGAGACCCGTGGGCTTGCTGCACCCACTTTGCCTCTCTTGGCAAGTTTACACACAAAAATCTCACAGTGCCCGCTCGCCAGTTTCCTGAAGGAAGTAGTTGGAGACACTCAAGCAACCACAACCATGAGGGTCACGCCACGTCGCTGCAATTTGATCCCCTCTCATCCCGATCCTGACTCTAGAACTTCTTTGCAGCAGCGGTGTTGCGATGAAGGGCAGCCATATTGGAGGTCTCTTTTTATTGAATAGGAGAAATAATAGGCTTAGGATCTTTCTATTCATATTTTTTCAGGGAGAGCGAAAGAGGAGAGGCAGCGAGCGAGGATTGAAAAGAAAATGTTCCATTTGGAATTTCATATCCAGGCTTGGCCGGCCCTTCTAAAGAGCCTCTCAGATGTGGTTTTAAGAGAAATTCATTGTGCGGAACTGGAGCTGGCAGGGAGCCCTCCATGGAGGAGACACTCCAGTGTGTTTCAGCACGGGGAGCCAATGACTTGGCGTGCTGTCTGAAATTGGGGGTGGGGAAGGGAAATGGGACGCTTGGTTTTTTTGTTTTGTTTTTTGTTTTTTCTGAGGGAGGATTTAACTGTCGGCACGCTGGTGTCTATGAGTTTGTATTCTGTCATATTCCACCAACATCTTTCCATGGTTTCTGAGCATGAGTATGTGTGTTTGGACGCGTGTCTGTGTGATATATGCAATGACTATCCCTGCAATAATACCTTTTTAGCATCTCTCTCCCTCTCTCCCCTCACAGCACGGCTTTTGTGCTCCACTCAATTATACCACTTCTGCAGAGTGGAGTGGAAAAAAGGGAAAGCGGGAATTTTATAATAATCACTTCCCACTTCTGTAATTTATATGCAATGAGGACTCTTCGTGCCTGCAGCTACAATCAAGTGTGTAGAAACCATGTGAGGTGTTTCACAAACAGCTGGGGAGATGGCAGCTCAAGTGGTGGCTATGGATTCCCATGCTGCTAAATCTTTTTACTAAGAAGCCCTTCTCACCCCAAAACCCAGCCTCACCTCCTCACGGGATTTTCTGAACTCTACAGGAAAAAGATGCACCAGAAAAAATAAGGGCCGGGATATTAACGGAAGAGAAAATAGATGTTGCAAAAAATTGTTCTGTAATTGCAAACAGTATCATCGAGAGTTTATTGTAAATTTCAAATAAAATGACATGTTTCCCAACGCCTGAGGATATCATTTACAATAACCGGCAGAGAGCACACGCCCTCCTCCGATTGTTTAAATACTGTCTCGGGCTACTGTTTCAACTGACAATGTGATCATAAAGACGGCAAGATTACAGACGGAAAGCCTCTGTAAATCCAAAAGTAGGTGTATGAAGCAAGGGTGTGCCCAGTGCTGAAATCCTACAGTCACCTTCAAACCAGGTGTTCGTGCTCAGGTGTGTTTCTGTGCAAGTTGTCCGTCCTTTTCCCAACAAAAGTGAGCAAACATTCTCCTCCCTCCTCTCCCTCGCAATGCCTTTCCTCCCTCCTCTCCCTCTTTACCAAAACCAGTGGAGACCAACCTGAGGAAGCTTAAATAAATAACCAATTACCATTTGCAGAGCGGGTTGAACCCACCCAGCTTTGAGTGGAGTGCTAAAAATGGAATGTTTTATTGGCAGGATGGCCCCTTGGCCAGGGGGCTTAATGTAACGAAACCCAATTAATGGAGAAGAAAGCCGGGCCGCCAGCAAGCGAAGAAGCGCCACGCGCCCGGGGTAATGAGACGAACAAGTGAAGCCAACCACAGGCGCAGGAGTGGAGGAGGCTACGAATAACAGGAAAAGCCTGCCCTGGAGAGAAATTTACATCTGAGAAGCCCCCTCCCACCTCCTCAATCTCTCTTTCTCCCTCCTCTTTTGGTTTCAATCATAAATCCGGCATGCTAGTCAGAGTCCATAAGTTGGAGAGGAGCAGTGACACTAGGCCAAGGCTAGTTGGTTAAAATGGGAAATAACACATAAAGCTTTAAAAGGATATCTCAAACTTGAGGCAGAATGGTGTTTGGCAAATAACTTAGCAAAAATATGGCACATACAGTACCAATTACACAATGATATGACTTTAGCTGCAGCACATTTCTATCATGCGGGGAAAATTGTCACGCTGTCCTCTAAATACCACCGTTAAACCCGCACAGACGCATGAGCCAACGTTTGCATTAATGCACATGACCGACACATGCCACTGCACAAACATGGAATTCAAACACACATGCACACATGAAAACAACTCAAAGGGTACATAGCTGTAAAATACAGTCATGCTACATGGTGATCAGAGACTGCAATAACCACGGATTTTATGAATTTAACACATACATGCTACATATCAACACAAAAGAGCTATTAGCAGCTGACTGTCTTCTTTCTCACCAGAACCAAGCACAACTCAATGGGACGAGGTGGATTACCCATCATCCTTCAGTTGGCATGAAGTGCGTGCGCTCCAAGCAAACCAATCGCGCTCTAGCTCTCAGGCTGACATTCTGAACGTGCAAAGAAGATAATTTGTGTGAAATATGCCTGCCCCAGATGAAAAGACTTTATCCGCTTTTTAAAGTGTTCAACTCTTAATTTCTATATGTCGCGGAGCTATTAAAAAACTGAGGAAAGAGCAACAGAACACTCAAAGTGAACCAGTAGATGTTTTTCTTCCCTGTTTAGCCACAGTGAGCTCAGTGGAAAGAGTACAGGACATGCTGGACGGAGTTGTCCAGCATTTTGAAGTTCTGCATTCGGTCATGAAGTTTAATCAGAAGCTGCAATATATGTTCGCGCAAGAATTCAGTAACATTGTTTAATGAATATTGGTGAAATTCAGCTGATAACATTGTGATGTTTTTTGCCAAATAAATTTAAGCTGTTGTTCAGATTGGTTTACAAAAGATTCATTCAGTTGCAAATCACATAGTGCGAAGTTTTTTTTGGTTTACATTGGAGAGCAGTTTTGTCTGATGTGTATATTATGCATATTATTACACACATAGCGAAAGGTAAAGGCTAATGGCGTTCTGTTTTTGTTGTTGTCAACAAAGCCCATTTAAAGACAGAAACTAGCAATGGGGTCGCTCTCTTGAGGCTGTCTGTCTTTAAAAGCTTGTCTGTGGCTCTCAGTCCAAACCCCATTCATTCTTGCTAAAGATGTAAATCTTTAAAACGGGTCATGAATACATACTCTCTGTTTTTGTACTAATAAATCCAAAAAAAAACCTGACAAAACAGTGAATACACTCAGGACTATTTGCTGAGGTAAATTTATACACGCAGTACCCCAGCAACTATTTATGGAAGTAGAATTGTGAACAGTGTGGTGTTCGATTTCTGGTTTGGCTCATTGCTGTGTTTCTTATTGTTTTTGGACATTCCACTGCACAGAGAAATAAGATATGAAATAAAGAAAGAAATAGGATACGTAAGGCTCACGCTACATGGTCAGAGCTTGTCAGTAACAAATTATTGCTGGTTTTTTAGTTCTTTCTTTGTATTTGGTGACAAGAGGAAACATAAAATATCAACAGGCTTATCCTTTTCTTGTGCTAGGGAAGGAATTTTATTATCATATTGATTCTGCCTTCATATTTCAAACTGTAAGATGTTGCAATGTTGGAAAAATCTTGATATTGATCACATTTTTTTTACAGCCACATTGCCAGGCCCTAATGCGTTCTGCACTGTGCATATGAGTACAGGTGTAGATTTTGGGTTTGAAATGTCTCTGTGCCACATGAAGGATTCTTGTCGTGTTCACGCGATCCAAACGCCGCTTGGAAGTTGATCAGCGCTGAGTGGAGGTCGGCTCCTCCACTGCTGTGTGTGCAGTGTGTGTCGATGCAGGCTATAAGTGTGTGTGGTGGGGGTTGGGCCACTGCTCTGGCAGAGCCCTGGGCGAACTGCAGGATGTTCACCTTGCGGCGGGGCACAGGGCTCATTATCACAGCAGGACCTGGTCACATCAAAGGACTGAGGAAAGGGCAAACATTCTGCTGAAGTGCCACTGTCAGCAGGCCTGCGAGCGCACACCCAAACACGTACACAAAGGCAGACCGCACACACACTTGGGCACCCAAATCTGTTGCCCCACAAAAGAACATGGCTGTTCTCTGTAGCACCATCACTTGCCTTGGATCTGCTGAGACAAGTTAATAAAAAATCCCACAGATCAGTGGCTCTAAAAGTGGGGTTCAGGGACCCCCAGGGGTCCTTGAGGGGCTTCCAGGGGGTCCCCAGTAAAAAGGGGAATAATTTATTATTATTTATACTACAATTCCATCCACAAGTAACATCCCAGTATAATGTAAGACTAGTTTGGTCATGGGTTTTGTACAATTTATGTAATAAGAAAACCTAGAAGCACAAAATCATAACAAATGTGGGTCTGTGGTCTAATTTCTTTTAGAAAGGATTTGTTGACATGAAAAAAAAATTAAGAACCACAAAACTTTTAAAAACAGCACAAAAGAGATATAAATACAGCCACCTGATATATGTCTAGACGTGGTAACTGTGTCAAACTGTATCAAAAGCATTATTCACAAAGCCTTTAGCTGCATCATTGCCTCATTTACCTGATCAGCTGTGTCTTCCAGACCAGGGGAATGTTAATCTTGGGTCCCTATGTGTGAACTCAGCCTTCAAAGCTGACCACGAGCAGAAAATGTTTATAGCACACTTTATTTTTCTTCCTGAATCAATCGGCATCCCTCTCCAGCAACTATTTATAGCAACCCCGCTGCTGCATTAACACACTGCATGATTTATCATTAGAAGCCAGCTCTGGTCTGCTGAGTAGCTACATTCATGCCAGGCAGCACGGTGGTGCCAACATCCACATTCAACAACAACACTCGCAGGCCCTGGGAGATGTACACAAATAAAATCGCAGCACAAGCTAACTTTGCAAGACACGCACGATAAAACCTTAGCTTTTGCACAATGCAAGAGATGGAGAGAAAGAAGAAGAGAAAATGCAGTGCAGAATAGGGGAAAAGTGCTGATGAGTTGCCTCATGCAGGGGCTTCATAGATCCGTCGAACAAGAGCGGATTTGCCTGCTACACCTAGATAGTGTTTCCCCCCCTCAGCTTTCGCCCAGGTATTCTGGGCATGAATGGCTGTCAGTTTGGATTTGGAAGCTCAGCGTTGAGGGGGAAAATAGAGTCTGGTGGGGGTCTTTGTGTGTCTCTACCTGTGGAGACGAGAGCTAGAGACAGTATACTTCTCGCTAAGCCCAAGCTAGCTCCAATGCAACACTGCACATTACATCCACGGGAAGAAAGGGGTAAATGTTAGCATTGCAAGCTAGCCAGGGGAGACTGGTTGTAGGCAGACTGCAGCAAGCTCTGAGGGTGCTGCTGTTTTAGCGGGGAAGGTTTTCAATGGAACACACCAGGAAAATATGGATGGGGCTGTGATTTGAATGAGAGCTGCTTCTGCCTGAGCTGTAGAGAGTATTGACCTAGTTTTCCTTCAGTATTTCACTCAGACAGATGCACACCCACTAACAGAATGTGCAAGAATAGAAAGAATAAAAATATCTATCGGTTAGTGATCCTGTATCATTGATGACTGAATGGAACAAAAGATAGAGTTTGCAGAAAAATGGGGCAATTTTGTAATTTTGACTAAATTTCTTGTGGCGTGGTTAATATATAGGTTATGTAATGTTTTGAAAACAGCAGGTCACGAGATGCCCTGTTGCCTCAGGTTTCGTGACACCTGTGTCCTGGCCTTGATCTGAACTTTCGACCCTGTAGTCACATGATCAGTGCTCTTTTCACCTCAGTGAACTATTGGGCTTGAAGGCATGAAGGTTTATTCTCTTTCTTTTCCCCTTCCAAAATGAGCTTTTTACATAATTAAAAAGGCATCCAAAAAGAGCTGTATTTTAATTATGCTATGAATTTTATGATCATTTTTGGTTCTTGTCATAATGAGGCCAGGTTCATGCCACAGTGCTAAGAAGCATTCAGGGCTGTGGATCACATTGCAAACCTTCCGGCTTATTCACATTATGGGCCGTGCAACAATACCAGCAGCCCACTGTTTGGGTGTGATTCCACGTTTTAAGGGATTAACTGGTAAAGACTACCAACAACTGCCTTTCAGTCTGGAATTAGTCATTAATCAAACCACACATTTTAGGGCTCCTTTCTAGCCAGGCGCACACGCCCCTGTTAAGATCTGAATGAAAAGGACAAAGCTATTCAAATCTGATCCCCTCCGAACAAATGGCTTTTCTCCATCCCCACAGACGCAGGGAACACTTCAAGAACCTCTCCAAGGATCTGAACGGTCACATGAAAACTCCGCCTCATCAATTAGCTTTGTGGCAGGGTTTTTGTGGGCTTTAATACAAACAAAACAATGACCATGTACAACATGGCAACGAACAACGTCTGCTTATCCCTTGATACCTCTAAAGAAATGGTAATAGTGAATTTCTGGAGCACAAAAGGGACTCCTTAGGCTCAGGGCATATGGTTACAACAACATTATAGGGCACACTAATGCACCTGATGCCGCAAATCTGAATGATAAGCCAAACAATGAACACACAACCTCATAGCTGGATTCATTTACAGTAGACTTGGTATATGTTTCAATATAATCTTATTTGTTTTTTAAAATAACAGTTTTAGACTGAATGAGCTGACAAACAGTCAAATATGAAGATTGGAAATTTGCCTTTTTATTTATGAAAGTAAACTGAATATCTTTGTTCTGTTATTTATCTGTAGCTTGATATATATTTCTTTAGACATTTTTGACAACTTGTTTTATGTGCTTAGGGCCTGGGTCTTGGTCCAATCAGATAGAGACTGGAGGTTTTTACAAACTGTGTCCATCTGGAAAAGAAATTTTATTCCTCATAACAAGCTAATGTTAAGCTCTGTTGAGGCTGTGCACAAACACTTCAATCCACTTTTTCCATCAAAAGCAGCCAAATTTGGCTAAGATGGCTTGAAGTTCCAATATTCATCATCATTTTTATTTTTTTTTAGTAAAAATTCCATCAAATTTTTTCTTAAATCCAACACTTGAAGAACTTTGCTATTTGTTGAATTTCATGTACTTGCATAATTCTTGCAGTTTTGGGGTTGTATATTCATGGTTGAATGTGATTTTTCTAAGTCGCTGTGCATAAAAAGGTCAGCTAAATAAATGTAACGCAATGTAATACTGTTGTTTAAATATGGAGGAAGTGTTTCCAATGGGGGAACTGAAAATGAAGATTTGCACTGAGGGGCGCAGTGCGCACTTACATTTCTCCCCCATCTTTCATCTCGAAAGATAGGGATACAGTGGGGGTGGATTGATTTGATGTTTTGATGCATTGTTTGATGACGGGCAGCTCAAAGTGGAGGAGGCCTCTGTGATGTCTCTCCATTGGAGGACATGAAAAGCGTCACCTGGCCCCTGAGCTGAGGGTTATGGCTGCTAGTGGATTTAAGGGCTCCTGCTGAGCTGGACGGTGGTTCCATTGATGCCACATAATCCATTCAGCGTGACCTTTATATTTTTAGAGTCAGCTCCACTTCCCTGTCAGCCTGCCTCGTTAAAACTATCGCAGACATCGAGGTCCCGATCAGCTACGTTCTATCATAACAGGACGGTATATCTAATTTATTCAATGTGTACATCCCATGAGGAAAATAAGTGTCTTCCATCACCAACCAAGCAGTCTGATGATCAAAAGAAACATGGAGCACAAGGCGAGCTCATCAGATGAACAAACACATTCTTGCTAGATATCTTTGTGGGTTTCATCATCCTGCATCAAGTGACTGCTGAGGAAAAAAACAAAGCCTTGTTCTCATCCCTGTGACATCAGCGCTTACAGACTGAGTGTAGGGGAAGAATCAAAGCCAAGGCAGTCATATATTTCCAATTAAATACCAATAATGTAAAATCTGTGAATTTCCCTCTGCCCTCTACCCAACCTCCAATTAACTGTCTCCAAAATTCCCACAGGAAAATATCCCTTGCTTAAAAAAAGTCATACAAATAAATAATCTCATAATGTACGCTAGGTG
This sequence comes from Ctenochaetus hawaiiensis, assembly GCA_029783645.1. Taxonomy (NCBI): domain Eukaryota; kingdom Metazoa; phylum Chordata; class Actinopteri; order Acanthuriformes; family Acanthuridae; genus Ctenochaetus; species Ctenochaetus hawaiiensis. The sequence goes on from JAPZDY010000020.1 coordinate 1,861,128, forward strand.
GAATTAGTCATGAGCATCAAACTCCTACCCCATTCTAGATTTGCCTAAACTAGGAGCAAACATAATTGGGATAAATCTCCTCAGTAAGCCACATAAAAAAGCAGAAGGGTGTAAATTGTTACACTGCTGTGTGTTAAGACACAGAAAACAGTTGCACAGATCAGACGAACTGCAGCAGCAGGGAAAGAGCAGCATTCAGCTCTGCTGTTTTCCTCTGTGACTCGGGGCCACTGAGTTTTTCTCCAGCCATAGTAAATTGGGCGCCTAGGGCAGGAGCCTTGGCCAAGCTTGCATTTCGGAGCCGGCTGTGGAGGGCATGAGGGATAGAGATATGGCACTGAAGGGGGGACAAGGCGGTGGATGGTGGGGGAGGACTGGAAGCGCAGTGGAGGTGACATTACGCACATGTTTCAACACAAAAGGGGACCTGGCTCGTTAGCACACTAACTAGCGAGCTCCATGGCAATCAGCACTCGTCATTCTTTCTGTTCTCTCTATCCACCTCGTCATAAATGTGGCTACATCTGCAAGTGTAATCACTCCATTGTACTCTGATTTTCTGCTCTGCTGAACAGCAGCATGGCAGCCTGCTTTTCAGCACCTCTCCCTCTCCCCACGATCCCCTCCTTTCTCTCAAGTGCCCTCGCCTGTTCCTGGCTACTCCTTCGCGGGTGAGACCGGTGTGTCTCACAGATTACAGAGCTCCAGTCGCTCAGGTAACAAGAGTCACTAATCTGGCTGGGGTTGAATTACACATAATTGCCTCGGCACCGTGATTGATTTCAGCCCTGGAAAGGAAAAGACGACGGGGGGGGGGGGGGGGGGGGGGGGGGGGGGGGGG
>JAPZDY010000020.1:1871980-1904677 GCA_029783645.1 Ctenochaetus hawaiiensis
GGCAGAAAAAAATTAAAAACAAATTTTTAACAGTGATGTTTCAAACCCTCCTTCTCTGTGGATTTACATGTGCTGATGAAATGCCATCCTGCATGTTTGGAATACAAATTGTGAGGGTAATAATTTTAGAAACATAAAAAATTCATTAATAATAAATCTCCCATCGAGATTCTATATAAATGTACACACACTATGTATTCAAAACAATTATACTTCTTGGGGTTTTACGTGATTGACCTAGTTTGCCTCCTTTTAATCTGTTCAATAAGGATGGGAATAAACAATTGTCACTCTGAATGTGTACAATATATTTCTCCCTAAAACAATGCAAAATAATTTATGGGCACCATTTAACAGACACGACAATAATGAAGTAGAAGAATAAAAATTGGAAATAAAGAACTAGCACATCCTGGAGACAAAATAACTAGATATTGTCCTTTTGTTTAGGTTGTATTTTTCTATTTTATAGGCTGTGACCTTTGAAATAAATTAGTCATATTGTTTGTCATTAGGTCTTAAGCCACAGATTCATGTGCTGGTGTTTACAGCTGCTGAGGGTTTTCGCGTACCCCTGCAAAACACAGCTGTTAGCCTGCTTGTCACAGGCAGCACACAAGGCCCCAAGTCTCACATTTTAAATGATCTTTTCTATGCTTTTTTTTTTTTCCAAATTTCAATAGAGACCTGTTTATTTAAACTACCACAGACAGTTAAGTATTTAAAGAGGTCATTTTTTTTTCTAAAATAAAGAATTTTCAATGTCTTGGGTGTAAAATTTAGACAAGCAAAAGCTAAAAGACTTTGGGCTTGAGAATTTGACTTGTATTACCAAAGCAAGAAATAACAAATTTTAAAAGGAGTGTGAGTCAGTGGAGAATGTAAATGCACCTGAAAACCAGCTTATATATTTCATTTTGTCAGGGACAAATCTTTATGACGAAAAAGGCTGAACACACATTATAACAAAACGTGTAAGAAGCATGATATTCCAAATTTGAAAATATTATTGGGCTTATAAGGTCAATCTGTTCTGTCAAGGATCACTCCATCTTTTTGACCTAAAAAAACAAGTCAGACAACCCAGATTAATTAATATAAAAGTACCAAAAGCTAAATGACTCCCAGTGTTTAAAAATGTTTGAAAGGATAAATAAGAACTTTGTTGAAAGGCTGATGCAGGCTGTTTCCCCTCACTGATGGAGTTCAGAGTTGATACCCACCTTCCTCCCTTCATCATTCACCACATCAGTGGAGGCACATTACTCACATCGTGGCTGTTGCTGTTGGGGCTGCTCTCTGACTCGTTGACCAGAGATGACTTGATGTCTGCCAGGTCTCCCTCCTCCTCCGAGTGGCTGAGCTCGGCGAAGATCTGCTCCTTATGCGGGTCTCCTTCGTCTTTAAACGGGATCATCTCGTCTGTGGCGCACAGCTCCGGGTCTCCGCCGCCGCCGCCGCCTGATAACTGTGGCATTTTTTACTTTATTTTTTGATTTGTTTATTTAATTTAACTCTGTTTGTTTCAGCAACAAAACGGTAGACAACACGCACGCCAGCTCTGGACGTAACTAAAGAGAAGAAAAGTCCCACTGAAATCCCCCGAAAACGAGTGGGAAAGCGTCCCCCCTTCTTAAACCGGAGCGTCGACCGTGAGTCACTTGGAGAGGAAGCGGCGTGCAAACACGCTGCCGGTGTGTTTTCACTGAAGCAACAGGAGGAGTGTGGCTGCTGTCGGCGTCCCTTTTTTCACCACGAGTGTTTAAACTAAGATGGACTGAAACTTAGACCCCAAAAAGAATCAAATGTAAAGGCTGAGAATGGGACTCCGGTGCACGCCTCAATGTCATGAGGAGAAATTAAAAAAAAAGGAGACAAACCACGAGTTAAAATCTCATCACTGTTTTTTTTTTCAGTGAACACACTCACACACAACCGACGGCGGATATGGTCCAGTAAAAAAAGAAATGACTCAACGTTAAAAAGTGCATTTATAAAAGTGAGAAAAAAAAATATTTCCTCGTTGGTCCTGTGAAGAAGATGTGACGTCCTTGGATTTTTTTTTTTTTTTTAAGTAAGCTAACAAACCAAAACACCGTCTGTAGGTGAAAAGGTATCTGATGGATGTGCAACTTGGAAGAAAACACAGTTTTTTTAACTTAGACAAGAGAACAAGCGGCGCAGTACGCTCTCATACTTCAAAACATATCCGCAAAAGCCGGTCGGATGAGGAAGGATAAAAGCAAAAGTCACAAAACAATCAGAAAAAGAAGACAGAGAGGAAAAACGTCGTGGATCGACTTCCCACTGCTCCCGCACTGCTTCCACTGTGTAATGTAACCAGTGTGTATGTGTGTGTTGGTAATGTAGCCGTGCTCCCTTCTCCTCCTCCTCTTTCTCTCTCTTCAGTCATTGGGAGGAAGGAAAGATGAAAGGGAAGCCGAGGCTCTGATTGACACCGCAACGATTGACACTCCTCCTGAGAGAGAGATTTATACTCAGCTCACAACAAATGGGCAGACAGGAGGGGAAAAGGGAAGAAGAAGAAGAAGAAGAAAAAGATGAGGAAGAAGAAGAAGCGGTGAGGCTGACAAACGCACTGTGTGTGATGTGTTCAAACAATTATTAAAAATAAAAATGATAATAGAAACAGAGAAAAACAAGACGGGCCTTCACATGTTTGGCCAAGGAGAAATAAGTGAAATTTAACAGAAACGCAAGAAGTGGCAATAGTGTTATAGTCAGTGGAAATACCCAAACACTGAAAAAAAGAAAAATGTTTGGCGCTTGTGTAAAAATCAGGTGAAGGCTATATATATTTTCACTGACCACTGAAGACGGGCCTATTATTCACTGATTTATTTTTGTATTTATTTAACAACATCTCAGAAAAGATAAGTGTTTTTGTTTTTCGTCTCTCAAATTTTGTTTATACTGGCAACATCACGGGTGTGTTTTACTCCATGTTTCTAATAAAATGTGAATTTTTTAAACACATGTTGTAGTTACCCAACAAAATAATTTTGTGTTTACTTAATTTCCAATGGGGCGAAACGATATCGAAATGTGGCCATGTGGCGTAACAAAATAACTGAGAACAGGCCAGAGGGTTCCTACATTTTTGCACTTAAGCGACCCCTTACAATATATCAAGTTTTAAATTCCAGGCACAAATCTGATCTACCATCATCTAGGGGTGACACAGTTGATCAGATATAACTTTCATTTATTATAAGCACGCACACAAACAAATAAAGACGATCAAGGACCCCCAAAACAGTTACTGCCATACCTGAACCCAACTGCTTTCTACAAATATATTGGGACAATAACAACATACACTCAGTCTTCAAAGGTACACAAAAGAAATAAACTGGGTTATTAATTAAGCGAGAAAAAATGTGCAAAAATCAGGCCACAAGCACATGGTAAATAAGGGCAGAGGAGAATAAGAACTTGAGTCTTCGGGTCGAGTGTTTCATGAGAAAATACAGGAAAAAGAAAAAGAAAATAAACCAAAAAAAGCGGTGGAAGTGGCGTGCTTTCTGTGTCTGTCTGAGCAGTGAGAGATTGCGTGAGAATCAAAGTTGGGATGGGGAGGCAGATCTTTATAAAGCGCGGAGGTGGGGTTAGCGGGGCGGAGCCGCGGCTGCCTTTGATCTTGCGGCGGCTGGCTCTTTCATCCCCGACTCCCCCCGCCCGGTTTCCCCCACCACCTCCCTCCCTCCCTGCCTCCCTCTTCCATCCTCCTCCCCCCTCGCTCTCCCTCGCCTTTGTATGACTAAATTTGGTCCGAGTGTGGAGCCGGGCCAACATTTCCACGTGTGCGTTCATCCCAGCTGAGAGAGAGGAGAGAGGAGGGAGAGGGAGAGGGAGAGGGAGAGAGAGAGAGAGAGAGAGAGAGAGAGAGAGAGAGAGAGAGAGAGAAGGGGTTCTCTTCCGGGTAAGGAGACAGCGAAAAAAAAAGATCAAAGGCTTTTCGGTTTTGGAAGCCGAGTGTGGATTCAAAAGAGCCGAGACTGGCTGCATTCCAGAGTATAGCGGAAAGCGCGCGCTCAAACACGCGCCCACTCACACACGAGCCCGCACCAGCACGCACAAACGCACGCACGCGGGATACAGGCACCGACACACGCGCGTAAATACAGCCACAGTACTGAGAGAAAGAGAGAGAGAGTTAATTAGAAAGATTTCACACAGGCAGACCCGAACAACCAAACCTTTCATTAAATAAACCCTAAACGTTGTATTTCTTGTTTCCAACCCAAAAAACTGGAAGAAGAAAATTTGACATAAGGTAGGCTACAAAATCTGGCTGTTTTTAATTCCTGCTCTGAAGAAAGTGTTGGTTCTACTTAATTACAGTGCTTCTTTAATTAAATTATCCGACACTTTTTTCTGGCACAAACTGAAATGATGCTACCTATATACATCACTACCCTAAAACCACGCTAAAAAACAACTTCTTCGCCTTGGAATATATTTTTTCTCCCGTGTCTTTTACAGTATTCACCTTGGATATGGTTTAAATCAGAAAATTAGGAAAAAAGGGTAAATCAGGGGGAAAAACGATTTTTCGGTAAACTAAAAAGAGAGTGCAGGCCTGCAGGGCCTGAGGTAAGAGGTGAAGAGATCCAAACTGAGAAATGAAACAGATTAAATAAACCACAGGGCTGAATAATTCATGTTTGGTGTTTGGCTTTGGTTTGTTGGCATTGTAAGATATTACAAAATGCAACATAGCCTGTAAGACTTTGTTAAGGATAACCTTAATCCTTACATTCTGTTTGGAGTCCTTGGGGCCCCTTGACAGCTCCAAAACACTCTTAACATTGTTTTATCATCCTTATGCTTTGTGAGTTTTTATATTTTTATGAGAACTGTTTACACACATGATTTTGAACTGATTTTACTTCAGAAAACAGCGGAATACTTTTGTTTTGAGGTCTCAGACAGTTCAAAATTCCAAATAAGTCAAATTAAATTATTGCTATATAACGTGTAGATCTCTTCAACATAGCAACACTTTTCAAGATAACATTTTGCACACACCTTTTTTAGCAAACAAATGACATATTCTTAATGCATAGCCTATATAAAAAAACATGAATAATTTGTAATTCTTTATGGTACTTTCTACCATTCTTCCAAGTTCACGAAAAATCAAAGGGTTATCACTTTGAATAGTTTTCTGTTAAAATCAATTTACAAGAACAGCAAAAATATTCAGATTTATAGTCATTTTTTTCAGTTGCTATCATCATTATTGTGACACATACAGCAGTGAGGTCTGTGAGACCTCAGCAAACAATAAGGCAGTGACGCTGATGTCAACAAAACAAACAGGTTAATTCAGATAAAGGGATATATATCCTGCTAACCAAAAGAAATATTGGAGAAAATTATATAAGCTGGAAAATCAGAGCACAATAGACAGTACATATTTTAAAAGAATAAAATAAGCTGAATGACATTATTCAAAGTGCCAACATCAGAGAATTAAGAATTCAAATACAGCATTACAAGTATTGTACTCTGTTTTTTAACCTATGACATATTATAGCAAATGTCATACAGTGCAATTTTGCAGGATGCATATGCTGGCCTCCAAGAAACAAGAAAAAAAAGACAATCAGTGCTTCAATTAAATTGTTTTTCCTGCTCAGGCTTTTTTAAAAAATAACCTAAAGGTTTACTATGATTTCATATTCCTGTCTTGCAAATGAAAGTGCGAGAGTGAGTGAGAGATTCATTATTTATTGCCCTCTGCTGCATAAGGAGAGACCACTGTGGAGAAGCCTATGTTACTGGTTGAAGGCCTGTGAGGAGGAGTCATTTGTTGATTGTCTGATGTACATATTTCAGTGAGCAATCTAAAATTTCTTTCCAATTGTACTTTTCATGTATTTAATCAATATTTTTTTCTATCAAATAAGTACATCAACAATTAAGCTGTGCGTATAAAATTAGATTTTTTTTTTTGCTGTGTAATATTTCTAGTTTAGCAACTGGATTACAAGGCATCAAATGATAAGTTATCATGACAAAGCAGTCAGAACAAACTTATCCACTTTCCCTTGACATCACAGTACAGTATATTCTGCAGTGAATCTTTGTGTATCACTGCCCTGGTTCTTAAAATACCCAGGAAAGTTGGTGTGGAGAGAAAAGAGGGAGAAGGAAGGAGAGGAGAAAAAAAACATCTACATTAGCATTTCTCTCCTAATGAGTTCATAAGAGTGACCCCTCTGGATCTCACATGAAAAGGAAGATTTCCTGCTGTGCTGTGACCTGAATTCAGTTGTCTCTCACTTTAGAAACTACATTTTGCATCTTATATAAGGAAGGAATATATCTTTACACACGGCATAATTTATCAGCAGATTTCAATTCCTCATATTCCTCCTTTCATACCAGTAGTCAGTACGATGAACAGGACGCAGACATGAACAGTTAAACAATTGTGTTGATATACAAAGAGTTGATGAAGATAATGTATATTTAGTACATTTTGTTTTATATGTTGTTTCCCCCCTCATATAAAATTGGGAGCACATATCAGTTTAGCAGGAAATATGAATTGCATCAAACAAAATGCTCTTTGTTGGAACAACATTCAGTCAAGGTCCTCTTTAGATCTATTATTGTCTCATCTTTTATCTGTTCTATTTTCATAGCAATGCATAATACTTCAAACAGAAATTACCCTAATTATCTCTTGTTCCAGCTTTGTGCTGTGCATATATGTGTGTGTGTGTTTCTGTGTCTGAGTGCAGACTGTTCACTGTGATGATTTGTCAATATCAGTACCTGAATTCACCTGCCAGGTGAGTTTGGTGGTGAAATCCCTACTGGGCTGTATATTCCACCTGCTAGTCATTCATAACAACTTCCTTGATGTAGAAATTATAGCCCTTGAGCTTGCAGACATCTCCAAGAAAACGACAGGAAACAAACATCAAATTATGATGAAAAGAACTTGCAATTAAAGCCGAAAAAGACACCATTTATCAAACGTGCAAATCAAAAACGGGGGAGGTCCAGGTTGAGTGATTATTTGTGTTGTTCTTTGATTGGTAGAAGGTGACTCATCTACTTGAAGGGGAGGAAAGTGTCTTGAGGGTAAGGTGAAGAAGAGAGGGGCAGATGTGCGATCTGTTGATTTATGGCAAAGCTGTCAGGAGGTTGTCTCAGACAAACTGTCATTAAAATGAAATTATCTCCTTGATGGAAAAGGAGGGGAATTTGTCATGCTATGTATATATTTTGGATGGGTACAATTTAAAAAGGAGAGACTACAGTTTACAAAAAAGAAAGCTTTAAGTCCAAGAATGCCGGTACATAAAAAGACAAACAAAAAAACCCCATCATGTTACTCCAGTAGAATAAGTAAAAGTCTACCGTCACACTATCTCTGTGATGCTGAACAGCACTGCTTTGAACAAAATGCTAACAGTAACAATATGCTAACCTGCTCACAATGACAGTGCTAACATGCTGATATTCACTTCCTTAAATAAGTGTGTTGGCATTCTAACATTTGCTATTTAGCACTAAACACAAAGAATATCTCAGGCTGATGGAGATCAGCATTTTATCATTAAGAATTGGACAAATTGAAATTCTGACCTGATGATGGCGCTGTATAAAAACTCAGGGATCAGCAAAATGGATTGGAGTTTTGGCCAGTCATCCTACTTTACCAAATTTTAAGCCAATCAAACCAATAAAGCAGATGAAAAATTTTACTTAAAATGACAAAATTCAATCTCATGGTGATGCTACATATATTTGTGCTATGTCCATACAATAATGTTGAGTCATTTTACTACATAAGTAAAAACTGTGCTTGTGGCAGAAAAGAAAAATTAAGCGGATACACGGACCATAAATACAAACTGCACAAACTTTAATAGTAATCCCTTTAACAGTTATTGAGATATTTTAACCAAAGTGATGGACCAAAGAATTGACCCACATTGCCATTTACAAAGCTTTGCAGCAAGCATGTCTGTAAATGAAACGCTACGGCATTTTGACATTTGAAACAACAGAAAAACAAGTCTGCTCGTGAGGATCCACTTCCCCTCCCCCAGCACAGACTATCAAATCTAACCGGCAGACTCTTCTATTGTTTTTACGCACAGAGATAAAGAATGATTAACACCAAGTGGCACCTGACTCCACCCTCCTATCCTTGCCAGTCAGTGATGCTGACAGAAAAGATAGAAGCTTGTGAGTAAGCTCCTCTGAGAAAGAGAGGAAGAGGTAAGGATCACCTTTCCACTGAGACTTGGCTCACTCTCTTAGAGTATTAACTTCAAAAACCTGAGTGCTTGCATGCCGCCATCATCATCAATGAACAACGCCGGCCAAACCCGCACATGCACAGACACAATCTCTGTGTCTTCCCTGAATTTTCTTACAGCAAGTCCACATCACGCACTGATAAGTGTAAGTGTTTCCTCACTGCAGCCAAAAGAACAATCCTCTGGGGCATATAATATCATGACAAGCAACCTTTCTCTTGTGTGTGTGTGTGTGTACATGGAGCCCTGTCCTGCTGTCACTCGTGAAGACTAATGAGCAGATTAACACTTGGCTGACCCAGTTGCCCTGAGGGAAAATGAAGGTGAGGGTGTTTACCTACAAACTTCATCCAGCTGGGACAGCCACCTTCTCTGCAGCGGACTATCAGTTTTCAGGAATTTATGGGAATCTGCTGAGCTTGCCTATTAACGCCATGTGTTTCTACTGCTGATAGAGGAAGTCATTTAACTCTGTGTGTGCTGTGAGAATGATCTGAAATTACCCATCACGCAGTGTATATTCAACAGAAGATCAGAAAAAAAAGAGCGTCCTCTCCAGTAGTTCCTTTACTGACGCTGTGGGAAAGGGTAAGATCCCGACTGGTGTAATTGATCAGGTTAGAGAGGCATGACAAGGCTCCTTTTATTGAGCAGGGCCTGCATATGTCCAGGGGCTGGCCAAGCTTCACCACAAGCTGTCCTCGACTGTGTGCTGCTGTGTTGTGCTACATTCTTCAGGTCCAAAGGGGAAGTGGTCCAGTCCTCTTAGCACACACAGCTACTCCTTTCATCCCACTGTGTTATTGGAGAAAGCACTGAGCGCCGCGCCGGGGCCTGCTGTGTCGGGGTCAGGGGTCAGAGCTGACCTGCTAAGAGGTCGCGGGGCCCCCATCCAGTCTGTAATCAAGCACACAGCACACCTCAATGACCCCGCTCCTCCATCCTTCCCGCCGCACAGCCTCAGCCTGCTTCGGCTGCCTGAGATCAAACACAGAGCGGCAGTACCGCTGGCCCTGTGTTATCAGCCTGGGTGTCTCATCACATCAACAGGCAGGGCTAAACAGTAAACACAGCCAGCCTGTTTTTGTTCACTGTGTGTGTATGTATGTATGTGTGTGTAAGTGTGAGTGTGAGTGTGTGTGTATCAACGTTGCATTAAAGCATGTGCATGACTGCACCTGGATGCATAAAGGTCAACTTTACGTATTGTTTAAATTTTAGTAATTTGGATTTCCATTTTTGATTCTGCTTAACAGTTCCTGACCTTATAGAAAACTGTTTCTGCCATTTTATTTGACTAAGTAGAGCAAAAAAAAAGCAAAATCTTATATCCAGTAAATTTTAACATGCAATCATAGACTTTTGTACTTTTTTGAACCACGAAGAAGCAATGCAACATGGTGTTAACTCTCAATCTGACATATTATTATATTTTAAAGCAGATATGTCTTTATAGTTGCTTATTCGTACATTGAGTTGACATGAAATAATATCAGCATTAAAAATTCTGGGCTGTACAAAGTCTGATATTGCTTTTATCATCTGTTTTGGTCTTTACCATCTCCTGAGGGAAATATCTGGTGTCTAAGCTGCAAACCACTACAAAATGTTTACCAGCTAGTTGCTAACATTGTCTGTTTGCCCTTTGGTGCTAGGCAGTCACGTCAGGCTGGGTTTTTGGTATTTTTTTATTGCTGCCTGTAAGTTATGGGCCAAATCACAGAGTTAAAAGGAGCAGAAATGTAATGCAGAATGGTGATACTCAGTGGGTATGTCAAAAAGCAGCCCTTTTCACTCACTCATTTGACGTTCATATGAAAACTAGTGATTAAAGCAGCTACAAGTTGCAGACAAACTTCTGCGCACTGTTGAACTTCGAAACAATATTTTGTGATATTTCAGTGCATGACTTTCATCAGGCAAATGGTTTGTGACAATCAGAAGTTATCCTAAATAGGGAGTGGCTTCAAGTCTGCAACCATCATATTTTCTTTCTCAAACATCAAATTGATAGTCCCCTGTGTCATGCATTGAGCTATCAAAGTAAAACACTCTGTTAAGGAACAATTATAAATGTATCAGAAAATGCTTGCATGAAATGAGTTGTTTACTGTAAAATGAACACTTTAAGCCCCAGAGTACAATCTCAGAATAATACATTCCCCTAAATATTATAGGTTACATATGAATGTACATTGCAAGTGAAAAATCTTCACTGGTAAATAAATAAAACTCTCCATAAAAAATTCAACTAGGTGTCAGAAAATTCTGATCAGCAAACACTACATTAGTGTACATTATATATGTTAAGTAGGAATAATCAAATTTACCTCAACCCTTTCAAGACTGCATGCATTAAATTAAGTAGGTCCCTATAAATAGATCCTACAGGCCCAAAGAGGTAATTGCAGTCAAAAATGCATACATTTATTCATGCTAATTTTTCATTTGCCATGTAAATGTATCCCAGCAGGTTCATCCACAAGTGTAACCTACAGTATTTGTGAACGCCTATTGCACATGGGCAATGTGTATGGTTGCAGACTTACAGTTACACCTTATTAATGGCTTCTCACTGTCACAAACCATTATGTCTGATGATGAGTGTCTAGAATATAAAGGCTTATAAATGTATTTTTGTGGAACTGGCAGTGTGCTGGAGTTTGTCTGCAACTTTTGATCTACTCTCCTATGCACCTGTCTCATGAAACAGATATGCAAAGAGTTCAACCGTTCTGAGCAGTTTTAAGTTACCATAAATAGTTATTGTTATTAATGAAGTATTTTCATTGATTTTGGTTGCAAAATAAAATAAAAACAACACAACTGAATGTAAAGGCTTAATGTTTTGCTGTTATGTAATTGTTTTTCAAGTTGGACCCACGAGCAGTTGTTGACTTTGACTGGAGACATAAAAACACAGCATTTCTATAACATTTTTTATTAAGCTCTTCAACTCCATTTTATCTCTAAGCTCCTCACAGCTGAGGAGGGCCTGTGTACAGAGCCCAAGCAATATTTAACCAGGTTGGTTGCTGATTTCCTGTGTGCACCGGCCTTACGCCATCAGGATATTAACTGTTAAAACCACTGGAGTGTGATACTTACTCGTGCTGATTGATTTCTTCTAGCCACACAGAGGAGAAGTCCACAATTCCCGGGAGTTGTTACTAGAGAGGAAAGCATTTCCAGACACAGGCACATGCTGCCAATTTGACAGGTTTAGTTAGGCACCTTGGCTCCGCTCCTTTGTTGTATTTAAAAAGCATCAAATGAGTAGGTTTTTTTTTTTTTTAGGCAGGCAGGCAGTGTTTGACTCTGTTTCAGAGTGGGGAAACAACTCATTTCATTCCTTTGTCCAAGGGTTTTTCCCCCACGTCTCCCAACACGAAGAAATTGTTGCAAATGAGTCATTTCTTCTTGGCAGGCCTCAGGCAAAGAAGAAAAAAAAGAATGGCCATGTTCTTGAGTAGACAAAAGTGATTTACTTATCCTGTCACTACTTTAATTACTTCTGATAAAAGGGGTGATTAATAATATCGAAGTGTATTTTCTTTGATATCTTAAATTACATCTTTGAGAATTGCATTGTCCTTAAAATGCTAAAAAAAAAAAAAAAGTTATCTTTTTTCACTCACGTACCAATTTTAAAAGTTCTGTCTGGGATTGTGTGTGAGTAATTATGTGTGCAGAAAAAAGATTTTGGAAAATGTGCGCTGAGGTTTATGTTTGTGTGTATGCATGACTTCATGTGTTGGTAAATGAGTGTATTATTGTTCTCGTCGGTCTGAAAGGGGAGATCAAAGGCAGACGTCGTCTCTCTCTGTAACTGGCCTTCATTTCTGAGCTGAGTCTAAACTGGAAATGTCATATTTTCCCCTTCAAGTTCCTTTGAGCTTCAACATGTGGTTGCAGGTAATATTTCTCAAGTGTGATACATACAGTATGGGGGGGGCTGGGACATACAGTCTACTGTAAAGCTATAGCCTGTTTTGTCTTGTTGTTAATTATAAAACAGCTGAAATATGCAAGCGGGAGAGCGTTTGAACCCTTGGCCTCAGTCTCGCCCAAGTCGCAGCCCAATTTGAGCCAAATCTGAAACAGTAAAATCCCAGAGGATGTATAGTGGAGAGGCTGTGCCAAAACCCTTCTTGCCCTGCCTCGCCCTGCCATCTGCTTCATAAAGTGTAGTCACGAAAAGGTCTGCAAGAGTAAGATTTAGTGCCACCACACCTTAAAGAATGCTCTGTGAATTCACACTATTTTTCCAAATTTCCTTGCGCATGATTGAAATGCATCAGGAAGGCATTTCATTCAGGATGTAATGACCTACTGCCCCTGTGGGTTTTTCCAGTGTTTGTGCCCTCCCACTGCTGTAAATGTCATTTGCTCTTTTTTGATTCACTTCACTTGCCCTGGCTTTGACCAAAGCCTCTCACACATGGAGTCTATCTATGAAATGTTCAGGAACATTTGGTCATGTGTGAAGGGGAGCAGGGATCGATATTTAGGGAAATCTTGGAGCGCCACTTTCCCACCTCAAGACTTAATAACCTTTTAGGGAAAATGCTGGTACAGCTGTGCTGTGACGGAAAAGCAGTAATGTTGCAGAAACGAGCATGTGAAGGGTCAAAGACACTATCATAAAGTGAGCTAACCCTTTGCATTGGCAATGTATTTGATGTATGATGTACTACAAACGATATTTTTGTCCACTAAATTTGTGGAATATTAAAAACATTCTAAGAACGCTGGCACCAGACAAAAACAGCTCCTGCCTGCCATGTTCCTGAAAGCAATAAGAGACGTCTTTTCTTGCCCAGTCTTCTTCTGTTGGGTTTTATGGCAAATGGCATCCTTAAGTGTTGCATTACCGTCGTTTGCTGGACTGTCCCTCGCCCCAATCTGGCATTGATCAGGCATGTGTGAAAAGGTCAACAGATTCTCACTCTCAACTTGTCACATACTTACACTTGGTCGGGAACTCTTGGCATCAATTTTTGAAGCAATTATTACCCCTTTAGCGTTTGTTGTCGCTGCACAAGACCATCCTGCCACCTTTCTAACACATGTTTAACCATGTGAAACAGTTGTGCATTTACACACATGTTCAACATTGTAAAACAGTCTTTGTGCGGGCAGGTTTAGCCACCATGACTACTTTATTTGGTTTACGCAACAAAGCAACTTGGATGGGTTTAGAAAAGAAAAGAAAAAAATACTTGATTTTGTTTGGGAAAAGATTGTTGACTTTTGCTTTCACTGGGATTCAAACACCATCTCCTGGCTGAGAGTCATGTGCCTCCTTAACAAACAGTAAAGGAGTATCAGCTGCTTACAAAAGCATCTTGTCCAAGCTGCCATATGTAACAAGTTGGAAATACACATGAAAAGAAAAAAGGCGCAAGGTGGTAGTATTCCTGTATATATTTTTAGTGGTATCTAAAAAGTTTATCACAGTAATTTACCTAGATTTATCTGTGAAAGAGGCTGTAGAGTGATGCTTATATATAAGTCTCCTGTGTACATTTCTCTGTTTTTTATCCTCATCTAGTACAGCCATGCATGGACATTTGATTTGTCTGGGAATGCCAGTGCTGCTGCTGCTGGGGTAAAATTTTCCCTGAGTCCTGGCCTTTGAATGAGCCAACTCGACAGAGTTCAGTCAAGTTGAAAAATGTGTCTGATATCAGACAAGTCAACTTTTTCAGGCACTATAATGTCAGATGCAAAGACAAAGACACAGAGGCCTGAGAGAAAAACACAGCCAATCCTTCACACATGACACTTAAAATGTTCACACATTTCCGTAGACAGAAATCTCTCCCACCACACATAAAACATGTGAATGTTTCCTCTCTTTATAGACTGCCACTGGTCCAGGTTCAGACTTAAAAAGCATTTCCAACCTCTTTATCGAGCCTTTGAGCCTCATTTTTTATATCGTTCCGTGCTTTAATCCAGCACATTCAAAGGCTATTCTCAGGTTACGAGAATTCCTCGGGTCAGTGGTAAAACAACTGATATGGAAAAGTCTAGTCCATCAACAAACCTATTAAAGTGGAAACATGTGCAATGCAATGTACGTACAACAAACACTGAAGATGTTACAATTTTTAGCAGTTATTGCAAAAAAAAAGTCATTAAACATATGCAACTATAGTTTCTGTGGGAGAGAGTAAACTAGACAACAACACATATGACATTCTGGTATTAAAAAGAACAGCAAAACATTTAGGTAAATATACTTAATCACTATTCCATGGAGTGATAGATGATATAAATCAATGAATTTTTCATCCAATCCTGGCCAAGAAATTCTAAAAAATCCCCATAAAAAGATCAATTTATGTTTTTCAGGCCTGGGTTTTTGTCAGTGTAAATTAAACATATAGATCCTGTTAATAAAAGAACTGCAGAGGTGCTAGGAAATTTTGCTATGGACAGAGACAAGCTAATTATTACCCCCTGTCCCCGGTATTTATGCTAAGCTATGCTGTCTAGATGCTGGCAAAAGCATTAACTCTCCATAACTTACAGGAATAGATTTTTTTCACAAAATGCCAAACCAAGGAGACATTTTGCCCAAATTTTAAGGCTGTTTTGAGGTTTGTTATGTGAGCACTATTGCTGTTTGCCCCATAATCATCATCATGCAGACTGGATGCAGAGTTCTAGCGAAATAACATGATCATAGACATAAGTAAAACAAGACATTTTCATGTCCCCCTGAAAAGGAGAAAGTGTTCTTTGTGCAATTTAGTGTTGTCAGTGGTCAAACTGCATGACATGACATTATTAGTTATAGTCTACAGACAACACGAGGACAATGTTAGCGACTCAGCATGAGTGTTACAGCAGTGAATATGAGTTGTAGGCACCCTGAGTGCTGCTTGGCTTCGTTGCATTTGCAGATCCGACCAGATGCACAGTGTGATCTGTCATAAGGGATCGGGCTGATTCAGATGGGGTGAAAATGAAATGAATCTCAATCCAACACGACATTTCACAACTGTTTCTTCTCAATAATATGATAAATGATTAAATAGGATGAACAAACACACAGGAAACTATGTGTATCGTGTTTGTTCGATGATATGAGAGCGATGGGCGGGGACTCCTTTGTTCTTGCAATTAAGATCAAATGTAATGATTTCTCAGACAAAAACATATTTTCACCAGATGCCGTCACCAAGAAAAGGAGTGAAAGTCTCTTGGAAGGTCCAATTAAAAGCACACCTTTTTGATGTATAATTAAAAACTGCTTAATATATAATCTAACCTTTCAGTTGAGCATTACAATTTTATAAGGCTTAAGTTTAATCTTCTTACATGAAAATGATTTAAAATTATTTAAAGGAAATGAAACGATACAGATAGGTAAACATAAAGCTTCTCTGTTACTTGATTATGAGCTTTCATATCATTTAATTTGTACTGATGCACAATAAATGCACAATATTTCTTTCTACTTGTTCAAGCTAAAATATTTTAGTGTTTATTGGTATGTTACAAAAAAATTTAAAAACAACATCTTGGAGAAATGGAAGAACGTCTAAGAATAAGTGCAATTATAAGTGGACATGACATGAAATCTGTATGAAAGATGCTTCTCTAAAACAAAGTCCCTCAAAACACCCTTCCTATTTTGAGCAGATGACACTGTCTTAGCATACATTACACATGCATATTATCTTCACTAATCACGCTATTTGTGGGCCTGATTGCAGTGTTGCTTAAGACGGGGTGAGCAGGGGCCTCCTTTGTGCTGGAGCTAATGATGTCCCTTTGTGATAGGGCTGGGCGTGAGGGTTGAGGACACTGGAATAGACTCCGAAGAGCTGCTGTGTGGGTCTTAGTGTGACTGGCAGCTGCAGTAATCCGCCCTTTGTGTCTTCAACAGGGCCCCACTGAGCTCCCCTGACAGGGACCGATGTTCCCAACTCCACCAGACAGCCCAGATGGGCTGAGTGACACAGAGGGAGTGAAGGAGGGAGGGAGACGAAAAGCATTGAGATAGAAAGGGAGAGGGGGTAAGAAAGTCAAAAGAGGAGAGGGAAGTAAAAGGGAGGATAGGAGAGGATCACTTGGGGTGAAAGGGAAGTCCTGGGAGGAAAATCTTGAGGAGAAAGCATGGAGGAATGGGGGTCCGATGCTTAAAGCTTCTTGACAGCTCTGTTGCTGTTAAGACAGGATGCGCTCAGTGGCCTCGGATCAGGGCTGGTTTGTTTGCCTTGTATTTGTTTTTTGTTCCTTTGCGGTCACCCTGAAGCGTGCCCGAATAAGAACGTGATTGGTGGATGCACTCTGAGCGCAGCACAACCAAATCCACAGTCGCACACAATGGCAACAATGCCCACGCTCTCCCTCTACCTCTCTTAATCACTCACAAGACACAGTGTTTATTTGCATTTAGTGGCCTTCTCATGACGTTTGACGGGATGCAAGGTTTTGTCTGTTGCTGCTTGTGGTTTGTGTTTGTCTCATCTCATCGCTCTCATAATGCGGCGTGTGGGTTTCCTCCACATCTTTACATGCGTAATTCAGATGAAAGCGTGTGTGATAAACTCCTGTAACATTTTTCATGTCTGCTTTGACCACATTGTGCTCCAACATGTCACCAGAGATCACTGAAAAGACAAAACTGAACACCAAAATCTTTCATTACTGGCTTAATTTGATGTGTTTTCTGAAGGAGCAAGTTATTGGGACTGAGCATGAAACAGGGCAGACCAGTGATTACAACTCACATATGTTTTCACAATTAATCGAAAATGAATGATGCCATCTAAATTTCTCAAAATCCAAAGTCACATTTAACCTTGAACAGTTCAGAACTCAGAGATATTAGTTTTTGTTAAATAAAAAAGAAATGTGGCAAAAACATTAAGTAAGTTTTAACCCTTTTTTTGGCAAAAGATTAATTAAATTTTAAAGTGTAGTTGTCCATTAACTGATTAGTTTTCTAATCATTTCAGCTCGAGATAATAAAACAAATTGTGGCAGAACCTCTTGGTCTTAAAATTTAAGTCAGTAAAAAATGTTGTAAACCTTCATTCTTTCTAAAAACCAGCACAGGGTCACACAACTGGCTGCAAGTCTGCTTTTATATATGCTTGACAGAAATTGACTTCTTGCTTGACCCTATAATATGATATTTATTTTGTAAACTATGGTCCAATTTAGAGTAAAATAGACACAAAACAGGTTTATGATATAGGGCATGGCTACCTTGATATTAATAAGTCACTATTTCGGCATGTCCTCAGGTTCTCAGTGAGATTCAGACAGGAAATAGGTGTAGAAATGTGTTTTCTCATCAGCTCCAATCTTTCGTCTAAAGATGGTCATAAAATAAAACAAAAAGCATCCTAAATCTTGATAAATTGACACAAAAATGTTTTATAAAAAAACATATATTAACAGAATTAACAATATAACAATTATTCGTTTTTCCTCCTTTTACTGATACAACTTACAGTACAGTTCACTCGTCTACAGGCTCTTATGGTGTATAGTTTTATGCTTTGGGCCAGTGGTGATTTTAATACATGGTACCTATATTCTTTTTACATACTGTTACAGTACAGTCATGAACATTCAGTACAAAACAACTAACTCTTTATAGCCCTTTTGTGAGGAAAATATCATAAGCATTAAACCTTAAGAGGGTAAAAGGTACCTGTTAGCATATTTGTATAGGAGACCTAATGTATATATATTCAAAGTTTGTAAAAATAATTATTTATTTCTCTGTCATTCACAGTTTGAAAGGATTAATCTTGCAGAGTTTGGTGAAAATCAGACTGCTGAGATTGTTCACAGTTATCAATAAATGTTGTTAACATGTTGGTCAGCAGGCAGCGAGGCAAACAGAGTCAGAGACAAGCCCAGTGAAAACAACAATTTCCTAAAGGCTTAAAAACTAACCCATACCCAAAGTCCTGCACCATGATATTATCTGCTCTTACTGCAACCAAGATGACAGGTCTTTGATTTTAGTGTGAATGAGTTCTTCACTTGAGACATCAAACAGAACATAAAGCAACGGGGATTTGAGAATGATAGAGGCCCCATTGATCTTCCGCTTTCTTCTTAATTTATATTTAACCATTGGCTCAGCACCAAAAAAGATTGTGTTTATGGCCTTCTAAAATCCATCATTAATTTCTTACTGCTAAACCCAGGCCAAACAATGTCATAAATAATGTTAATCACAGATGAAACTGCTCGATTTCACCATCAACATTCCCTCAAACAGCACTGTATTTACCTCGGCTCCAGCAACAAGCTGTTGAGCCTTAAAGTCTTGGTACTACACTGCTAGGCGAAGAAGTAATTGTCTGCATTGAATTGCATGAGCTCAAATGGGAACTTGTTCGGATGTGTTTGGAAACTAATTGGGAGACCGAAACAGCAAACAGCTTTGGTGAAGGGAGCCGGGTCAATGTGAATTCAAACAACACAAATTCAGTTTAAATAATATGGCATGCAGCAATTCAGAAAAAAATATGTGTGTGTGTTCGTGTTTGGTAAATAAAGCCCTTAATTAGTCGGTTTAGTCAAACTGAATTTCTTGTTTAGACAGAAGGAGGGACATAAATTTTAGACTAAATTAAAGCCATGATAAAAAAAAAAAAAAATTAAAGAGCAATTAAATTTAATTTGATATTTTTCCTACTAATACAAAATTCAGGAATGGAGCCTAATTTAATTGTTTAAAAAAAACATACCCTTATTGCATTTAAGCAATAAAAAATGATGACTTTTAAAATGTGAAGTAACTATGCTCCATATTTCTGTAGCAACAATAGATGACATTACTGCTCGTATGTGAAACTGGTTGCTCTCAGTGATTAACACACAGAGATTTATCACAAACTGTAAATTTCTCCTCAGTTCAGTGAAGCATTTCAGTATCTTTCAGTTCACTGTTGTAGTTTTTCCTGCCCACAACTTTATTACGGTTTATGCTCGCAGTTCCCATCAGCCTTGTTTTCAGGTGCAGCAGCTGTTTCATCAAAAAGCTCTGAAACCCAACATACGCTAGGAAAGACAGACTGACACTAACCGGGGAACAAAGTGTAGCATTAAGCAACTTTAGAGCAAGATATTTCCCTCCGAAGCTACTCGAGACCAAATCAGAGCTATAAGTGGGTTAAAATTGGACTTGCACTTTTCATGAAGTGTGTTTCATGCTAATGTATTTCTTATCTGCTGGATGGATAAACAAACAACTGTCTGCTAAAAAGTTAGCCCAGGATGTTTTTGTCACACACTTTTCAGCATGAGCAGTCTCTGACCATTGCAGACCCTTGAGCTGATGCAGAAATTTTTGTAACATGGCTATGTGGACACAGACGGGCTTCAGAAGCAAACCGTGATAAAAACTTAGAATAAAACAATACTGGACAGATGAAAAAATGTAAGCACAAAAAATTCAGCTTGACTAAATTGGATTCAAGCTGTGCTTTTTTTAAAGATGCTGTGAAATACATTTTAATTAAGTTTAGGTAAATCAGCAGTTTAGACTCAGATCATCAGCCTTTCCTCTCATCCGTGTGCCCATCTGTATGTACACATACACTTCCTCCCGTTTGCGATAACAGATGTGTTGAATGAACGGCCGTAAGTGAACCAAATCTGATGCAATCAGTCTGTAGATTTTCCCGGTTTGGAAGCGGATTAGAAAGTGAAGAGCTGCACATCCAACTTTCTATCTCTGTCTAATTGGCATGTCATAATTGCCACTGCACAAACCCCAGTCAAGTCTGGACACTGAATGTCAAAAAGTATTCAGGTCAGCAATTTTGGTGAGGAGAT
This sequence comes from Ctenochaetus hawaiiensis, assembly GCA_029783645.1. Classification (NCBI taxonomy): domain Eukaryota; kingdom Metazoa; phylum Chordata; class Actinopteri; order Acanthuriformes; family Acanthuridae; genus Ctenochaetus; species Ctenochaetus hawaiiensis. The sequence goes on from JAPZDY010000020.1 coordinate 1,892,113, forward strand.
GTGGAGTTTGAGGCCTGAAGTTTGATTGTTATGGAAACGAAAAAGCTCAGATCAGGGTTACAACTTAAAATAATTAGCACCCAGTGACTCACTTTTCCCTTTCTTGAACTAAAATCATTATGTACATGCATGGAGATCTGAAGATAACAAACTGCACGACTACAGACGAGCACCAAGAGCTGACATCCACAGCAAATAAAAGTGGTATATAACTGTAAAGGGTGCAACCAAAACTTTCCAGGGAGTTTATGCTAGTTTCAAATAAGTCATATTTGAGCTTGGTCTCAAGTGCTGCTTCATGAACATGATGAAATGGCCTTTTAAAGTACTCTCAGAGGAGCCAACACTTCAAGGGCTTCTTAGAACCCACAGCACTGCCTTGTATCACCCGGGGAGAAGGAGAGAAAAGAGGGCCAAAGAGAAATAAAAAGGGAACACAAGAGACAGCGAGCAAGAGGGAGAACATTCTTAAACCAAAATGCAAAAGAGTCATAGGGGCTGAGATGAGCAGAGAAGCCCTCATGGAGAAAAAAAATAAAAATAAAATAAAAAAAGAAACTCAAAATGAAAGAGCGCGGAGCCTAAAAAACTCTTATTCTGAGCTGATCCTCAGATCAGATGAGATAAGAGCACAGTAAGTTCACTCTCTGCTTGCAGCTGAGTTCAGGCATTTCTTTTTCCAACTTACTGAGTGTTGGACTAAAAGGAGGACCAGAGGAAGAAGGAGGCAAGAGCAGCATGAGCGTGCCCACTAGCTTTTAGTCAGGAAGCCTAATGAGTTCCTGTGGGATGGGGGCTGGCTGTCAATCATCCCCATTCTTTCCAACACTATGCCGTGTCGTCCTGCACATGCAGAACCAAGGGGCATGAAATAATTAGAGATGGCCAACCAGCCACAGTGTGACTGGGTTGTCTGGCGGAGGGAGGATGTCACGGTGTGTCTCTCTGGTGTGTGAGGGGGACATTTGAATTTGCTGGATTACGGTGTTGGAAGACACTGTGCCTGCTTTCACGACGACGCTAAAATGTGACAATGAGGTAATAGTGTTACAGCACATTGCGTAATGTCGCCATGATTCCTGACTTATTGTAAGGGTGATGAAAGACGAAAAATGGCGAGCAACGGATTCAGCATATGATGAAAGGGAGCCCCTGCTGATGGGGCATCTGTGAGCTTCTTTTTAAATACAGGATGGCAAAGAATAAGAGAGGAAAGAAGGAAAAATAGATGAGCGCAGAGAGTAATATCAGGCCTATTGTTAAGCAGATTTTTTTTTTTTTTTTTTACAGGGAGTAAAAGGGAGATGCTGTGCACACAGCTTCATGTCTTCAATAAAATATTTATCATCACCATCATCTATACAGTCACCCAGAGCGTGGAGGGGTTGATTATATAGACCATGCAACCAATTAACATTTCTGTACCATCCACATTTGGGCTTAACCTCTTTTTTTCTTTCTTTTTTTTGGCAACGAAGACACAAACACAGAAGGAGAGGGAGCCGTGGGAGGGGGGAGCCAAAACAAAATGAGCCATCCCCGATAAAAAAAACAAGAGGAGGATTTAGTAACATCTGCATGTGAATAGAGGCTGCCTAACATCGGCAGCAGCAGTAAGGGCTTTATGTAATTGCTGATGAACAATGTCACAGAACTGGCAGATTGGGGGAAGGACGGCTTAGAGGGTCATGTGACCAGAACTATCTTTACATTGGAAGCAGTGTTTAAGCCGTATGACTGTGCAAATCTAAATTTGACTGAAACACTCGCAGATGATTCACAGGCCTCTCTGTCAGTGAAGGTGTAGGGTGTGAGTGGTCTGTTAAGAGGTGTTATGTGTTTTTACTTCTAAATGCAATGTAAATAAAGCTTAGAATTCTTTTATTATAGATTAGTCAAGAGACTGTTTTTTTCAACTAATCATGTGTTGTGCACAAAATGCTACAAAAATCGTGAAGCAATGTCCATAAAATATCAACAAGCCTTTCACATCAATGGGTAGGGTTTGATTAGGCACACAAAACCTTGGTTGAAAAATTAAAGCTTCTTCTAATTTTGCTCCTCATAAAGAAAGTCATAATTACTAATGCTGTCTTAGAGTTTTGTCACTTTGACAGAAGGGAATGTTGTTTTGAGATGATGCTCTTGTCCTTGAAAAACAGTTTAAAACATGAAGAAAATTAATTCACTGAAAAATATATTACAAAGAAACAAAGTAAATCTGAAATTTAGAAATTGTAAAAATGGCTTAAACGAATAATCAATTCACAAAAAAGTGCCCACTCAATCTTGTGCCAGTCGTCTAATTGTTGCTGCTCCAAGTATAAACATGCTGTCCACAGTTTACGTTGCTGTGATCCATCCAGAAGCCCAGGCTGAGCGAGCAGCCAGTGAGCCACAAAGGTTAATGGATGGTTTTCATTAATTTAGCCCCCCTCACACACTGCTAACACTCCTGACTGTTAGCTAACCTGCCTCCTGTACCTCACCCTAAGTCTTGACATAGAGTAAAAACACCCACAGTCCAAGGTTAATTACATGTCCATCTCTTAACAAAAACACTGCATTGTGTCCTCTTTGGTTTGTGTAAAAACCTGGCAGGGTAAGGCGGGAGTGTCTGTGCCAGGGGTGGTGGGTTGGGCATCGGCTCAGGGGACGGAGTGTGAGGGTGTAGGGAGCAGCCAAAGTTGACCTGCGAGGCGGGGCAGGAGAATTGGCCCGGGATCTGAGGCAGTGGTGTGAGGACGCTGGGGAGCCGCTCTATCTGTGGGCGTCATGCCAGCTGTGATCTACTGTATTTCCCTGTCAGGCAGGCCAGTAACACACTGATGCCAAGAGGAGAGGAGAGGAGAGGAGAGAGGAGGAAGCTTACATAAATGTGGAAGTCATTAAGAAAATAAGTGACAGTTGTTAACAGGAGAGACTGGAAAACAGAGGCAGAGAACAGGCGTGATGACAGAACAGTGAGCACCACCAAATATCTGTTTGCTACCACACAGTCAGATTATTTGATCCTGACATGCAGCTGATTGCCACTCTGGGCTTGTGGAGATTACCTGATGCATCAAAGCTAACTTCTTTGATGCTTAATTGCTCCCTGTGACTGGCTATAGATCTAGTATGTACAGTAAAAGGATCACATGATCAGCTGAACATCGCGTACATCACTTACTGTGTGTGCATGTTTGTTTATTGTGGAAGAGGTCGCCCTTCACTCATGGTCCTCTGTTTTTTTGTGTATTATGATTTTGTTCTTATTGGACTCAAAGGTCAAAGAGGTGTCATAATTTAAGGTCGACCACAAATTCATCAAAAACAAATCTGAGAATTTGGTCAATAAAAATAAAATGTAATGTACTTGATTTCACATGTTAATCAGCTAAGTTTAACTTCTAATTTTGTAACAGCCCAACTTGTCAAAATACGACAGCTTGGTCAAGATCATTCGGTGTCACTTTTTAAAGCAAAAGTTTCGCCTTTATCTTCTGTTAGCCGTACACAGGCCTTAAATGTAACAAGTAAGTAACAACAGTGTAAATCTATCTGTGGCAATTTTGGCCACTCATAGCAACAGCTCCACCTGATCAAGTACAAATAGCGGAAAAGTCCAAAGAAAGGCAGAGTGGTCATCACACACACAGGACTTTCAGCCAGGATTAAAGTCCCAGTGACAGTGAAAGTCAACAACCTTTTCCTAAACCAAACCAAGGAGTTTTGTATCCTGCACCTCAGCAAATAGTTGCATTGTGTAAACCTAACCAAACAGCAACTGTTTCACAGCGATGAACATATTTAAAGCTGCAACTATTTCACAACATTAAACGTGTTTTTTAAAATATTAGCTATTTCACAATGTGAACCACATGTGAGACAGAGTGCACGAAGACTTTGCCCATCACAAACTGATACTAAAGGGTCACTCAGTGTTTGACAAGTGACACCAAGTCGGTCCTGACCAAGTACCAGGATGTGTCTAGTTGAAAATGAGCATGTGTTGTCTGTAAACTACTTCTGATGGACACTGTTTTGTTTTAAAGTAAAATTGAAAGCTTTAGAGTCTGCCTGTTTAGTTTTGCTGTAACTTTAGATTATATAGGGCTTTAAAATACGTCTAAGATGATGCTTGACAAGGTCTTTATAATCAGGAAATAAAGAACCATTTGGACTTTGCTCAGTAGCAGCTGCATTTACTGGTTTGAATGGGAAGTTCAGCTTTGTTGCCATTCTTTCTTTCTTTGTTTTTGTGAAGGTAAATTTTGTGAATTATGGTCCACAGAGCCTCCAGAAATATATGTCTTGTGTACATAAACTTGTGTGCTAAAATTCTTTCTTTGCACAATTAATAATCTGTGCAAACAATATTTTGAAGAAATAGCATGTTTGTGTCTCTGTTCTCTGTAAAATTATTTGTGATTTTTTTTTTGTTCTGACACTAGTCAGTCCAAAGCTGCTGCTTTGAACCTGATTTAAGCTGGATAAGCTTCAGAATTAGCAGAGTGATGAGTCAACAGTGCACATCAGTTCAGGCTCATATCTGCAGGGACACAACACTACTACACTTTATCTCAATCAATCAAAGGAAGAGCTCCTGAATGCTCTTGAACTTACTACAGCACACATGAACGTTTTCCCTCAATCAACCACTATTCTCTCTCTCCCCCAATCAACCACATTTTCTATCTTTTGCTTTTCTCCATTTTTCTCCTCCTTTCCAATTTCCGCACTCAACCCCTTACCCTTCTCTTCTCCTGTCATTTTTCCCCATTTCTTTATTTCTCTCCCGTTTCTCCTCGGCCTCCGCTGTCCCCAGGGGGTATGAGACAGGCTAGGAGACTCGCTGTATGTGCCGCTGTCATGGCCTGAGCTCCCCAGTTGAGGATCCTTTGATGGTGTTGGGGATTATTCATCCTGTTCGTTGGGCCGTATACCACTGCCACACAGCAGCAACATCAGTAGCAGCACATGCATATACAGAAATACACATATAGACACACTCTTGAAAAATAAGTGCACTAATATTTGCTACTCGTGAATTTTTATTTTTTTCATTGCCATACTTTGTTGTTGGAACTTGTGTTGTTATCAAGATACAGTAAAGTTACTGCATGCAAAACGGATGATTATTACTGTATTAAGGTTGTACAATCTTCAGACTTGTATTATGATGTAAAAAAGTGGTTTTCTAGTTAAACATCTTTTTTTTGTTTTCTGTTTTCTCGGTGAAACACCAAGTATTTGAAGTCAATACTAAATGTATAGCTACACACTTGTAGAAATCTGTCTCAGAAATCTGTCAAAATCACTTTAAGAACTTGGGGATTATATTTTGAAACTACATATTTTAACAGCAGATATTAAACAGCACTACATTTGGGACGCTACCTTTTTTGATTTGCTGCACAGTTTTACCTCACATACCCCTGTTGTTGCACATTTTATCACTGACTGTGAATATAATTTGATGCAAGTGAAAAGCACAAACACATAATAAGAAGCAGTTTGAGGTAAACTGATCAGTTTAGAGTAAAATACTATTTGCAGTATTCCACTAGTATTTTATTTACAAATTAAAGTTATAGCAACAGAAATCACTGATAAATAAAAATACTTAGTTAAAAATTCATCAAACATTGTAAAAAACTGTCTGCAGTCCATTAATAATCAAAATCAGCTATCAGCATTATTAACTCAAATAGAACACTGAACAATCAAAATTCAACCTGTGCATGCAGGTGGAAAACATTAATGCTTCCCTTTCTTTTAGCATTCAGCTATAGAGTCATTAAAACATCTGGTCTTTTATGACAAATTACTTTTTGTTTGCTCAAATCTGATGCAAATGAGGATGGCTCTCAATAGAAATTGGTTTCTTTTCTTCCCCAAATAATATGCAAAGGATCCAGAAAGAACCAAAATAAACAAAAAGGAATTACAATCAGAATTGATCAAATCCAAATTATACCCACCTGTGTCTCTGCCGTTCTTATATTGAACTTAAGTTGTGCAGGATGCAACAACTACACCCAAGTGTTGGTCAAGGATAAGTCTGCTATGAAATTGTGTGTATTTGTGTGTGTGTGTGTGTGTGTGTGTGTGTGTGTGTGTGTGTGTGTGCTGGATGAAGGGTGTGGCTGCTGGCAACTCTAGCCTCAGTCTCACCCAAACTCCTGTGCGCCAATCTTGAGGGTATTTTTTCTCAAGTCTTTCTCTCTGGGTCCCTAGAGGAATTTGGGAGCATCTCCTTAATGATCCTGAATGGTGCAGCCGTGGCAGTATGTGGGCTGCTGGTGTGTAGGCGAAGGGAGATGGAGCAGCAGAGCTCCACAGCACCTCATTAGGCCCAGGACTCCCAAGCTGGAGCCACATTAAAGAGCAGCCATGCCTTTCAACATGTGCCGGCTGGTCTCCCTTCCGCTTTCCCCTCTGCTGGAGCAGTCTCTTACATTTCAGATGCATCAATGCATACACAACATGCAAGGGTGGAGAGAGATCATATATAGCAGTATGGGGAGGAGGAGAACAATGGACGAGAAAGAAAGGAGGTTATTTAATTGTCCTTGTTTTGGTCTGTGTCAGCTTTTGTACTGTTGTGAATATTTGCATTGCAGGATTTGATAAGACACATGATCAAAATCTTTAGCAAACCTGTAACTGATGATGCCCACATTCAAATTTAAAACGTTCAAGAAAATAACATCAGGAAAACAATGGTGGCAGCGTTGGATCCTCCTTATATCCTGACTTTCAGCGCAGACACTCCCATGCGTGTGCCAGCCAGGCAAGGATCACAATAATCCACCAAAGCTCTCCACCTCTTCACTCACTTAACAGAAGTGCAGGGAGCTCCTCCTCCTCCTTCTGTGAAGTTTGGATTTGGAGGTTTCATGAGGTCAGGCCCGTTGTTATCGTTGTTATATTGATGAAACATTTGGCTAGCAATCGCTTCACGGCCCGCCCATATTCCAGTTGACAACCCGGCTCTCCTCTAAGAGGAGACAGATTAAGTTGCTCCCTCCACGAGTGCATAGAAAGAGTAAAAAGGGTGTTTGCTAAGGATTGGTATTCAAATTGCTGTGGGAATTTTGCATGCATGTTTGCTATCTGTGTTTACAATTTAGATGAGTTTTGCTGTAAACAAGCATCCATGAGAGAGCTGTTTGGATGATATGATAAAACGCACGTCTCTTTTAAGTGCTGGAATCAATATCCCATAATCATAAACATGAGGGCATTAGAGAGTGATGTTCTCCTTCGGTTGGAAGGACATATACTATGTCATATTAATGCAGTTTAATTCAATTAGCTCTTTGCTGGGCAGGCCATGGAGGCCCAGAGGGATATTTTGTTGATGGTATGCAGAGAGCAAAACAGTGAGCCGAGAGAGTGGGTATCCAGTTAATATGATGATATGATGAGGACATTTGGTGCCATAACAAGCAACAAACTGTAAAAAAGTTTTAATTAAGTGCATAACAAGCCTGCGATCTTTCACATTCAAAGTTGGCTGAAGCGAGGAAAGAGAAACACTGAGGTTTCATAAAAGGCTGAAAAAAGGTTTTTAGGTGGGAGGAATAATTAAAATCAGACTCTCAGTCCGTCCGTCTGTTTGTCTGACTGTCAAACAAGAAACTAATTTAAAGGTTGAAACTCTGCGCAAGCAAATTTGAGAAAAAAAAACAGCTATTTTCACCACGCTGAACAATGCTTTAAAAATAAAACATGCACACAAAAAAAAAATTAAAACAACACGACACAAAGGAGAGCCCAAAGGTTTTTCCTCTAGAGCAAGTTCCTGTCACGAGTGACACCAGCAGTTATTTTCCTATTTTCACTGTATTTCATTTAAATTTCCATTCTGTGTCTTAGAAATGAATATTTGATCTTTTCCCCCTGAACCTGTCACCGATGGGCCTTTGAAGCTACGAGACACTGCATTGTGTTTGTGACACTGCGGGATATACAGGAGAAAAAGATCAAACTCCTCTGCGGGGAGAGAACATGAAATGGTAAACACTGTGTCCTGGCGGTTTACCTGTTTAGAGACCTACTTTGTTTCAAATGTTCTGACCGCAAATGTTTAGGGGCAACAGTGTTGTACAATGTTTGCTTTTTCTGGAAATGATTGTCTACTTTAATGTTTTTCTTTTTTTTTTGGTCCTATTTGGCCTGCGTTTGTTGTGTGAATGCTGCTTTAGTTTGCAGAAAAAAAAACTTTCTCTGTGACATCTTCTCAGTTCTTTATGTTTTGTTGACTTTTCTTGTGTTTCTGTGTTTTTTCTGTGAAGATCCCTCATGCATCTGTGTACGTGTGTGTGTGTGTGTGAGAGTGGGTGGATGCATGTGTGTGTAGAGGCAACACTGGAGGTCTTAGCAGTAGCAACTTGTGGAATTCCCCTACCTTAGATCAAATGAGAAAAAGATATATGGTGTCTCACTGCTTTCCAATTAATACATCACCTGCGTTTATGAGAAGATGAAAAGTGATAACGACAGACCTGAGCACAGCCAGAGGTCGAAAGAAAGTGTGAAACAGAGGCGGAATGAGCTTTATAGGTGTTTTGGAAATCTTGAACGTGCTCGCACAACAAAACAAGTGTGGAGGAAATATACTCGAAGGTGTGTAACAAAAATGTTGATTCTATGCTCCAGATTATAGGCCTATGTAAAAATAGAGGAAAAACATGATGAGCATGGTCTCATAAAAAATTGGAAATTGAGCACCCTAGTTAGTCATAATTGGCTAATTTTGTGTGTAAGGTCATGATAGCACTTGAAGCCTCTCTGGATCCTTTCCCGCAGAAATGCAACATGCAACACAGGCAGCCCTTTTGTGTGCCAGCGAGCACTGATGTGCTTTCTGTTTCCATGCCAACTCACTTTCATCTTTCATCTTTCTTACCAGCTCATCCTACGCTTCAGATGAATTAGGTTTGTTGCAAATTCTTTTGAAGTGCACACACAACCCCCCTATACCACCCCACTTCAGCGAAACAAAACAAAAACACTGAAGAGCTACAAATGTAAGCCAGTAATCTTGCTCGTTTCGGCTCCTTGGCTAACCAATGGCACCATGGACAGGATATTTCCACTTCATTTCAATTTGGAATACATCCCTCACTTCTTCTACCTCTTGGTTTCCATTTTCTGTTGTTGTGAGCTGCTATGCGCAGCACAATTCATTTCCATTATGGAGACAGTCACTGAGAGGGTTGCATTGTGGGTTGGTAATGATCTTCAATTACGCTGATGCCTGTACCTAAGGGGTAAAAGGAAGGTGGGGGTCTCTTAAGGATCAAAGGTTTGGACCTGAAGAGGACTTCTGTGTCCTTGCAGATGCATTTTCTCAAGATGCTCGGGTGAATTCTGCCTCTGGACACAGAAAGGCAATTTCCAGGCCCTGGGCTGTGTGTCAGTAATAGAGGTGCTGGAAAATCTGGTATCGGCTGAAGCCCTGGCCTTTGAGATATCAATGATAAACTCACCACCTTTGCTTTCCTCTGGCCTCAAGGTTTTATTTTATTTTTTCATGTAGCTGGTTGTATTAAAGATTCACAGCTGCTAATCAACACTTCTATCTTATTAATGGTTTAAAGTCTATGTGTAATATGAAAAGTATTCTTCATTGTGATAAATCCATTGAGCATCACTAAAAACTCAGCAGTCCGCCTCAGCTCTATAGAGCATTTTTACACTTTTTTGACTTTTTGTTTTGGCCATAACAACAGTGTTATAGAGTAGAGCTTTATTTGACTGATCCTGTGGTTTATTGATAATTTCTCTACCAATTCCAAGAAAAATATAAATCATGTTTTGAATAAGAATACAGTAAAAAAAAAAACAGCTCTCTTATTCTAGTTTTTATCTGCGATAACATAATGCTAGTTGTTGTAACTTAATAAGTAGTTGCTGATTTGTTTCAGAGAAATTTTCCAAGTACAAAAGCTGAAATTTTAAACAATCCATCTAAACCCAAGTAAATATTAATGTATCATAGGGAAACATCATTTTGCCACCATTTTTATTTAAGGTCCCCAGCGTGTAATAGGGACAAATGTGCCTCCTTCATTCCCAAAATGTCCCCCTAACCTGAAATATATAACTTTGTATGAGCAAGTAAAACCTGGTGTTAGGCAAGACAAAAAATACTCTACAAGGAAAGTGACTATGAGACTGAAATTACTGAAGTGAATAGAAACGTGACTACAAATCACTCTTAATCTCTATCTGAAATGTGTAAATAGGTGATTTCTTGCTAGTGATAGTATGTCAGTGTTGTATTCAGAACTGCTCTGCTGCCCCGTGAGGTACAAGTTGGTATTACAATACACAAAGCAACAAGGCTAGGTGGTTAACATAGTCACTTCAGTGAATATCTCAAAAAAATACATAGACATCCTTAATATAATGTCAGAACTATTATTTCTTCATATTCTAACAATAAGTTGATCATATTTTTATTGTCTTAAGCTAAAGTTATTCAAGTTGAACTTTATATAGCTTTGTAATGTGTGTGTATAATTCCTGAAGTCATTTTGTTTTTATTCAGAATCCGATTAGGAGCATTAAGACATTCTACACAAGCCTGTTGTAGGTTTATACCACTATACCACAGAAATATCAGTTCAGTAATTGAACCATAAAAACCCAACTTGTTGCAAGCGATTCAACATGTCTCTGAAGCAAAGAAAGTAAGGGAAAACAATTAAATTAGAAATTAAAAGCCACATAGTCAAGAACTGTATTTTAAGGTAGATCAAACAGGAAACCTCATGTCAGAAACTGAAAACACCCTCCTGGTCTTCATTTCCACAGAAACCATTTGGAAATCAGTCGTCTCATAACGCAACAGCTCACATCCAAGTCAGTCTCATTTCTGACTCCAACATCAGTGTTTGTCACTAACTCAAAAACTCGAGAAAAGCCTACTTCAAGTGTAAATTCAGAGATGTTATGAATTGAATCCAGTCTCATTTCAAAACACAAAGACACAATTTTGCCATATGTGACATACAGTATGTGGGAAGTCTTTTTTTTTCTGTCTCTCTCATATTGAGCTTTTCACCTCGCCCTCTCCAAACTTTACACCAGTCCCGGCTGCAATATTTGTCCCTGGTGACATCAAACGTGCTTCACACTATCTGGGTGTTCTTTTGAAGTTCTCTCAAGTCAGGAAACAGGAGAAATGAATAACATGCTATCAGGGGTTTCACATCCACTTTATCTGGACACGAAAGGTTCTTATTTCTTTGCTTGGAAGAAAACAGAGAAGGTGTCAGCTTTGAGCAACTGGAGTTTATGAGAGGGTTATCTCTGAGGTTCATCTGAGCCACAGAAATGAAAGGAAGAAAAAAAAACTTGAGAGAAAATCAAACTATAGGCAACATGGAGAAGAAATGCTTTGTGTTTACTTACAAATTAAGAGTCACACAGGTCAAAAAGTCACAACACACACCATTAAAACATTAATAGTTCATCCGCCAGAGACTTCAATCTGTTCATCTGTGGTGGCAGAGTTTGCAGCAGTTTCTGTACCTGCTTCTCTGTGATTTACTCTGCCCATAATGTTAAGTTTTTAGCTAAAATTATTTTTCTACCTGCTTTAACGCAATGCCAGCATATGGACACATTATACATGTAGAACAGCATCAACACTGGAGAGGCGGGAAAAAAAAAGGTCATCTAGATATCACTGTGGAAGCATGTCAAAACACACACAAAGGGGATGCATGTAAACCAGCAAAAGGCATGTAGACCATGTTGTCAAAAGATCAGCTCATTTAACGCTTGATTATGCCTGGTAGTTTGGTCAGCCTTTCAAAACTGGGATGCTGCGGTAATTTACTTGATTGGAATACAATTTTGAGGTTCAATTAATTCCGAGCTGATTTGGAATACATTACAGGAAGACTGATTTATTTAGGTTAAGCTTTCATCGGTGCTGTGCGGAAGAGTAAGGAGGCTTTAACAGAATGATATTTCATAGTACAGAAGTGAAAAATATTCAAGCCCCTTGAAAAGGCGTTAAAGGAGCATGAAAGGAGCCAAGGGTGATACTATACCCCTACAACATTTGGTTAATTGGAGATTGGTCACGGGCTGTAATATTTGACTGTAATCTGAAAGGCCTGTGAAAGCAGGAGTGTGCAGCAAGAGAGAGAGAGAGAGAGAGAGAGAGAGAGAGAGTTCAGCACAAGCTGTGAGGAGCAGCCAGTGATAAGATTAAACCCATTCACATCCTATAATGAAAAAATGAGCAGCACTAGCTCCTTTTCATCAGCTTCATTTCTTACATCGTCACTCCTCTAGGTTGTTTTCATGTAAATAACTAAATAAGAGACAATGCAACAATGCTCGTTTCCCCGGCGTAACATGCAATAACATACGTTCAGCGTGATGTCGAATACCAGGAGGAGGCAGGAGTGGAGAAATAACAGCATAAATATCAGCCCTGGCCTTATTTTCTCCCTGTTCCTCCGCGTAACCAAACTGACTCATTATGAACTTCAAAGACACAGATAGGAGTTTTAATTAAGAGAAATGCTGCAGAGCAGTGGAGATAAGTAAC